>JACYFF010019584.1:1878148-1888266 GCA_017589665.1 Selenicereus undatus
GACAAACAGATAAAACATTATCCAATGATCAAATACTCCAAGTTTCACAGTGCCCACCATCAAATGTCCTAGAAATAATCTCAAATATCAGCCGAGAATATACTGATCAAATTACTGCACAGCATGAAACCATTTACCCTGCTAGCCTCGCTCCTTTTTGCTCATTTCTTAAACTCCCAAGTAAGGACTACTAAGTCAGCTTTCCCGATTCTTCCACAAAAAATATCAACCCCACCCCCCCCCCCCCCCCCAAAAAAAAGTGTAGGAAAGGGCATATAGAAGACATGCATTTCCAATCAAACCCACATTCACAACATCAACTGCAGTTGAGAAATTGAACCTCAAAATACATAACATTTTTCCTTTGAAGTGAAAATTAATACTGAATTAACATCCTTTGCATAGGTCATAATTAGCATCATCCATCAGCATAGGCGGAGCTACATTGGGGCAAGGGGGGTCAATTGACCCCCAACTTTTTAGAGAAAAAAAAATTAAATATGGGATATTTTTGTGGATAAAAAATATATATATATATATTAATTCGTTCAAACATATTTCACAAATTTGTGCTTGCCTGCATGGTTGGTTGCCGCCTGCTTGTTTCCACTGGTCGCGGGTTTGACTCTTGCTAGCTACTTCCAGGCCCCTTTTATGTTTTTTTTTTTTTAGTTTTGGAACTTTATTTCTCTATGCCCAGTACTAAACTACCAGACGCCCAGCCCAGACCCACTTCGACTCTTCCCAGCAGCCCCCTCTGCCCACTCTCTCTCTAACTCTGAGGTTAGCCACCGCCCGCCTCCACTCCTCCTCAACTCTCCTTCTAACTCCTAAATCTCAACTCCCAATTTGAGGTAATTCTCAAAAATACTCCTTTTTTGTTCTTAATTTTGTTATTTTGTAAATAATTATGTTTATTTTACTGATTTTAGTTAAATTTGTGTTAAATAATTAATTAACTTAGTGAATTACTCATGATTCATGAATTGAAAAATGAAGATTTTAATCTAATTGTCTTCTTGGTTGAAGATTTAAAATTAGGCTAATTTTGTTTTGTAATTACTTCCTTGTTTATGTTTAGTTTACTAAATTTTATTAAATTTGTGTTGAATAAGTGATCAATTTAGAGATTTACCCATCAATTAAAAAATTAGGTTTTACCTTTCTTGATTGAGAATTTAGAAATTAAAATTGGGGTAATTTGTTGGTTGTTGTTTGTTTATTTGTGTTAAATTTATTGACTTTAGGCAAATTTGTGTTTGTTTATGATAAACACAAATTACCCCAATTCTAATTCTTAAATTCTCAATCAAAAAAGGCAAAACCTAATTTTGTAAATAATTATGTAAATTATTTTGTAAATAATTATATTTATAATTTACCATGAACGTAAGTAAAAACTTAATTGTGTTTTTCAGTTTGAAATGGAAAAGTTTCTTCATTTTGTGTGAAACATGATATTGAGATTCCTAACATGGATGACTTTCATATTATTCGAGGAAAATCCAAGCGTAGAGTTTCCAAAATCACAAATGAGCATTACTATCGCATTGATGTGTTCTACACAATTCTTGATATGCAAATGCAAGAACTTAATAGTCGTTTTTCTGAGGCAACCACTGATTTGCTTCTTGGGATGGCTTGTTTGAATCCTAGTGACTCATTCTCTAACTTTGACAAGAACAAGATACTAAGAATGGCTCAGCTATATCCAGATCATTTTTATGACTTGGATATTGAGACACTTGCTTGTGAACGGGAAACTTTCATTGCTAATGTAGCTGATGATGTGAAGTTGTCCAACATTTTGAGACTTCCTAAGTTTTGCAAGAAGTTGGTTCAAACAAAGAAACATTTGAGCTTTCCCCACCTACATCAACTTTTAAAGCTTGCATTGATTTTACCCGTTTTCACGGCAACTATTGAAAGAGTGTTCTCTACGTGAAGTTCATCAAAACCAACTTACGGAACAAAATATCAGATGAATTTTTAAATAATACTGTTGCTACTTATTTTGAAATTGATAGTTTTGAAAGTCTACCGAACGACGATATCATATTTTACTTTCAAAAGACGAGATCTCGTTGAAGACAACTTTCTTGAATGTGGTAGCTATGCATTTCATGTTTTGGACTATTAAAATTTATATTATGTGGATTATTAATCTCGCCCCCCATTGGTTTAAATCTTGGCTCCGTCCCTGTCCATCAGATCACTACAATGTTTACGAATCCAAAGTTTCCAAGCAGTTCAGCTGAAGATTTACCAAATGTTGGCTTTTTTGTACTGCAATTTTAACCCAGGAAATCGTCTTACTAGCAACGAACTACTACTAGATCAAGAAGAATATATAAGCTTACAAAACTATGTAGAATTGATCTTGCAAGCATAAAAAGCATCCAGAAACTTTGCCTATTTGAGCATGAAAACTGAAGAAAATTTACAAGAGAATAAAGAATTATAGTTCAGAAGAAAGAAATCATACCTCGCTTCGACATTTTCTCCGATTGGAGAGGCGAAAGAAAAGGTTCAGTTCAAAAAGGAGGGAAGTGAGGAAGACGACGATTAGGGTTTCCCAGGTTTCTATTCGGGAGCCGCTGGCTAGGGTTTGCAACGCCCACTGTAACTTGCCCGCCAAATTCCTGAGACATTCCCCCTTTTTTTTTCCCACATTTCTGTTGGGTAAAACTTTTCTTTTCTTTTCTTTTCCTCTTTATTTATTTATTTATTTATTTATTTTTTGAAGGGAGTGTCTTGATGAAATTTTTCATTGCTGAAATACTGTATACGAAGATAAATTTAAAATGTTAAAGCAAGCCACAATCTCGAAAAAGCTAACGATACATCATTAGTTATAGACATACAAGCAATTAAATAGACTGATAAAATTTTATCCAATCTGATTTTTCAAGTTTGTTTGATCCAAAAAATCGAGTGTCGAGGTGAATTTTTTGTCAGTATTTTAGATCGAGACATAACTTTTTTAATAAAGCTATTTTCTAAACCTGATTTTAACCTGGATTTAGGCTTATCTGATTTATACAATCCAAAAAACCGGGTCAATTATGAATTTCTCGTGCAAATTTTTGATATTTTCTGATTCATACAACACCACCTCCCAGTATGGGTCCCCCTTTCGCGGGGTTTGGGGAGATCTAGTCGTAGGCAACCTTACCTTTACCTTTATTTTCTGATTCATCTGATCTGAAATTGATCCGGACTAGAATTTTTACCAGCCAAAGAGATTTACTTTCAATTTGTAATATTATTCAGACAACAAATGCAGGTGAAAAATAATATTAATAAATTGTGATAGTCAATGTTGTAGTTTATTTTATTTTTTATCAGTAATTTTGTACACATATTCTTCCTAGGATAAAAACCATAGCTGATTATAATAAAATATTTTATTCACAAATACTTCCTAAGATAAAACAACTGCTAATCATAACAAATGGACAGCAAACAAAGAAAACTAGCCCAAATATTTCAGCACTTCGAAGTACCAATGACATTTCAGAGAAAATTGATAGGGAAAGGTGCAGGGAATACAAACACACCTCTGATTAAGCAAAACTCATAAGCACTAACACACAAGTCCTCAACTACACACTACAGAGACCTAAACAAGTAAACCACAATATTGTGGGGAGGCCAAAAACAAGCTTTCTGAATACTAGTGTACTGCTGTCAATTAACATCGAACAACCGACAAACCAATTTTGTAAATACAAAACAATATTGATAACACTATAAAAGTAAAGCAAACCCCTATAGAAGTATTCATAAACACTTAAAAATGATTTATGAATGAATAAGCATAATGCTGGCTTTGGACCTGCTGTAAACACACACAAAATCCTACTCCTAATCTACGCAAACCTCGGTAACATTGCTTGCTATATCAGTCCTGTACATGTTTGGGTCGAAGGGTTGGACTCTGAGAGTGTATGATCGCGACAGCAATCGAAAAACACTGCAGAGCTGACAGAGCGGATGACTTGAAACTGATGAAATACAACCCGTCGTGTATGTTCACCATTTTTACGGTTGGTGTTTCTTGCTTCGAACCCTGCATGGAATACAATGTCATTCTATTTTGTTCACTTTTATGCATAAACAAATAGGTATATGACTATGAAGTGCATGTTTAAAGAACCCAGAAGGTAGAAATGATTAAGTTTACAACCAAATGCACATTTCATGCTATTCTCCCTAGCACAGAAGCAATAAAAACATGATGTCATCTGAACAAACAAGAACATTTGCGTTCTTCATTTTATCCTCCCAAAAATTATAATTTCAGATGATACTCCCGGATTTCTTTTGCACTCTCACCAGACATTGAGGTACCAACTAAGAATCCTAAACTTACCATGCTGGAACACATCAAGATAGATAAAATAAACAAAGCACTTTTGATCTTAAAAGATTATGCGAGTCAATACCATGTTGATCTCTTCACAAAGGTTTATTGGAACATGTCAACAAAACCCATTGTTTAACTGTATGCTCACAGTTCTAGAGTAGAGAAACCAACCAGAGTCATCAGAACAGAGATTTAATGCAGTTCGCATTTCTGCTTAAACATCAGAAAGCTGCAAAGGACTTGGCATAAGGAACGATATACATCAAGACAAAGCATCAATAGCAGAGACACAGTAGTAGTGGTAAGGGGCAATTGGGAGGGGTTGGCTGGATATCATGTGAAAAAGGCCCTCCATCTGCTCATTTTATCCCACTGACCGACCACGATTGGCTGATATGAGCAATTGTTAGTCACAATGAATACACTGGCAGCGTCCCCTAGCTTGTATGTACTGGGTCAGAACCGCATTGAAGTATTGTGAGTTATAAAATGCAATATGAGACCACATGAATGTATATGCATATATGCATAAGTAAATAGAATTGTACTCCTCTTCCCACTTTTGTACGGATTCAATGAAATTTGTGATACAAGAATGCAAGTCACAAATTTTCTATAAACATATATAAAATGGGAAGAAGGATGAGTAAAATTCTCAAGGGAAGAAGTCAAGAAGCATACCTCTGTGAACAAATCAAACGATTTGCAGTCTCTGGTTGCTTCAGAAGATGGCAAGCCCTCTTCTATCCTTGGCTTGGCCTTGAGAATTTTTAGAGGGCAACCAACATCCCATCCACCACAATCACATTGCCCGCCTAATTTCCATCTCTCTATCAGACCAGAAGGACCCCCGTTGTTTCTGGTCTTTGGGCCACCATGGGGCCCTGCAGGCAGTATAATATCCATGCTTGTAGAACAATCACCAACATTCCTTAGACAATATTCTGGAGTTGCAGAGACATCCAGAGAAGCAACTTTCTGCTTCACCCCAACCTTCTTCTTGAGAAACTTAAGGCCCCAACCTCCTACTTGTTCCTTTTTTTGAACCTCATCGTGGATGTGGTCTTTCACAACAATTGCAGCCATTTCAAACTTTGGTAGAAAATCACATTCTGAAATCTCAGGTCTGGAATCTCTGGATTGCTGTTCTAGACCGCCGCATGCTGCTACGCCCTTTTCTGCAGAAAAATCTTCAGGGATAGCAGTTGTGCCATCAAAGAAGGAGAGGGTTCGCTGCTTAATCGAGTGACTTGCCTTGAATAACTCCATCACCTTTGACAGTTTCCTACTCCGCCTACTGTGTCGCGACATAGTGCGCATATCTCTTGCATGGTTGTCACTTGCATCAATCATAACAAACTCAGTCTCCGTGATTCTTGAATTATTTGAAGAAAGTGAAAATGATGTTGAGACCTTCATCTTGCCAATAAGATCGGACTCATTGTCGGGAATATTGAACATGCTTGCCCCGCTCGGTTTCAAATGAAAGGAGTAGACATAATCCATTGGAATAACGTTTTTCACCTCAACTTTCCATGCACGGGCTACATAAAGCTCCTTTTGGTCATCCAAAGAGAAAGAAAAATGGGGAGTATCACCATCCCATCTACAATGAAGCATCCCTTGTGAATCAGACAGAGTCAAAGAAGATGCAGAAGACTGATCAGTGTGCACCTTTTGCCCACTTGATAGAGTCATAGCACTTCTCTGTACAGAGTCAAATCTAAACCCCTGATTCCTAAGTTTCAAGGTGTCCTTTCCAGTCTTCTGAGAAGCACTACTGATTAAACTCGCAGGAGAACTCTGGTAATCAGAAGGAAAACATCTTTTGCTTTCAAATAAGCTTGTCCCTCCGAAGCTTGTATCATGATCTGAGATCCCAAGCCTTTGAAACAAAGGGCTTCTCAATATACTTATCATGCTACGACTCCCCATGATAGAACCAACAATGCTTTCATCTATAGAACTTATAGCAAAATCACTACCCCCAACATCCACTGGATAATCAATAGCGTACTTCGTTGCATCGAGTGAATTTCTTTTTGTAACAGTCACATAATCAGCCATAAATTCCCTATCCGATGAACTGAGGTTGACAGATAGACCACATGAAGCTCCTTTAGATGCGTTCATCTGTATGGCTTCCATGCATCGCCTCAGATACTTCTCATCAAAACTTACCAAATGCTTTGGGATCCTAATCCTAGGACCATGAGATCGTTTGAGGAACAGCTCCTGAAACCATTTCTCACAAGGTTCTGACTGTATCAAATTCAGAATCAGTGTTCTTCTTGGTTTACCACCCTTTGCTAAGTTCCATGTTCTAGATTCTGAAATACATGGAGCATTATGACCTGCTAGTTTACCTTTCTTGCCAGAGCTGTATAATACATCTTCTTCATTCTGCTCATCGTTTTGTCTACCAGCATATGTCTTTCCCATGCTAAGCCTTCAACTAACCAAGTTCATCCGCAGAGCACAAATGTCCCTTCTTTCAGTTTAGAACTTCACTGATTGCAGAAATGCAGCGGAAAACCAACTACAACCCAGTAGGTGTTGTTCACCACCTCTGTCAAGAAATCTGGAATGCAAAGCAATAGGTTCAGTGGATAAAGGAAAAAAAGGATGAATCTATTTCAGCTAAGACGAATGCGTAAAAGATAAACGCAGAGCATCAAATATTATGCACCTCTGGAAAAGTCACAACATAGTGACCACCATAAATGAAGATCAAAACTTGTCATAAATCCCCAACCCGCCCCCCGCCCCCCCAAAAAAACGACAATTACAAAGTGAAGGACACATTGTTTAGAATATCAATGTGGGAATGCTCACAATTAGAGAGCCGAACATAAACCCCAGCAATGTAGCCGTAAAAATCCCAAAAAGATTCATCACAAAAGGAGAACTTAATAAGTGGGCATGTAGTTGATTAGAAGAGAAAAAAGGCAAATAGGGCCTATATCCTCATGGTAATTGACAAAAGTTTTGCAAAAAATTTATAAAGACTTTGCCGAGAAAAGGAAAATGCTTTCTAGCAATGGATCCAGGTCCCAGCTAACAGCAAAAACAAAATTGTAAAGGGAGTGCAGTCAATTGACCAGAAAATAAACTGTTGAGCAGGTCTCAAAGGATAGGTTACTCCATAATCCATGCTATTGAATGTTGGAAGCCCTGGGGCCATCCAAGGGGGGAACAAATTGAGTGAACAAAATCAAAAGGCAAAGCAACCAACCCAACAAAGTAGGCCTCAAGTATAGATTGTTTCACACTATTTGAAAGACCCATGATGTAATTCATTAATATATCAAAAGGGGAACAAATCTTCCAGCAAGCAAGCAAGGGTCACACTCTATTGATACTCTAGATGGTGAGAGCCAGAAGCATGCAAGGAGAGAGAATAGTCACAACTTGGTGCAAACCAATTAATGCAAGCAAATACATAGCATAATGAAGTCAGATTTGCAACCAAAGCTGAAAGCTATTGAACACTTATCCCTTCCTTCATTGACCCACAAACATCGTTTGAACAATTCACCAATTACTCTCAAGAAACGTAGAATTTGCATCCCAACTACATGAAAAATTTATCCAGCCAGCTACCACTTTCAAAAATAATAAATAAATAAGAGAACTTTCATCTCAACTATATCACGAAAATTAGCCAGAAAATTACACAGAAAACCAGCAGAAATCCCAGATGAAACAACAAAAACCTAAGAAAATATATCAAATGTCAGGGGAATTACAACTTCATTCCTCACTCTAGATAAAAAAATAACAGAACTTTCATCTCAACAATATCAGAAAAATTACCCAGAAAATTACAGAGACAACCAGCAGAAACCCCAGATGAAAACAACAAGAAAATCTAAGAAAATCAACAAAATGTGGGGAAGCTTACAACTTTATTCCTCACCTGGAGTGCTAGATCCAAAACCCGCAAACCCAGATGAAAAAACAAGCCAATCCCAGAAAAATCAGTGACTTTTCAAGCAGCCAAAGCCAGAAAACTCAAAAGGTGAATGCACACAACCTCCTTGACGAAATGCCGCAAAGAAAAAAACAGAACCTCCGAGACACACACACACAGAGAGAGAGAGATAGTGGGGAAGAAACTAACAACCGTAATAGGGGCAAGATGCTCAATAGAAAATGCAAGCCCAAGCCACGTTCATCGTTGAAATATTGACCAAAATTTCTCATCGGACCCACCAAAAAAATAATTTGTTTTTGGGGGGTTTCTCATTATTGGAAGACAAACAAGGAAATCTAGAGAGAGAAAGAAGGGAAGAAATTCATCTCCCTGGATAGATATGTCAGATGTGTTAGTGAGTATGAGCTGGGGAGCACAGAAGTCTCATTTTTTACTACAGCTGATAAGCCTGACATGGGAATTTTTGCTGGGTATTTTATTGACTTGTTTTTTTTTTTTTTCTGGGTTTGGGTTTTCTTTAATTTTTATTTTTATTTTCCTGGGATTGGGATTGGATGATTGGATCTGTTTGGTGATAAAGAAAGATGAGACTATGAGAGGAATAGAGGTGGCGGGCAAGTGGGAGGGAATCACAACCGCAAATGGAGGGACATAAATTCGACAACTGGAGATAAATTTTTGTACTTTCCTTCCAAAATTCATTCATTTATTGTACTATTGTTGTTTTTTTTGGATCAATCTTTTTCTTTAAGACGGATAAATTTAACACACATATTTTTTTTAAAGAGAATCAAATTCTAATTCTAAAGGGGTAGGTCAATCTTCTTTAGTCTCATTTTCATCTAGACTAGACTTGATTAATGGATCGGACTTCTCTTGATTCAACCCTAAAAATGGAAGTTAGGGTCAGTTTTGTTTATCGCTGCTTCACGTTGTTCTGGCCTTTGAATTGAGGATACATGACTTTGATGAAAGCTAAGTTCAAGTAGAGGTTTTAACCATTCAAACCGATCCACTAACGCTTACTTCAACCAACGAAAAAAAAAAAAAAACCGAAACAAAAGACTTTGAGTTTCATTTGCTTAAGTCTTTTGTCTTTATGCTTTCTTGTCTCATCTCCTCACTCCACCTCTCCAAATCATACTGGCTCCCAGCCCTCTCGCTATCCCTCTCTAAAATTTAAAATAGTTGTTTTATTGAACTAATTGTTATAGTCACCAAGTTACGCATAAGAATTTTTGTAATTGCAATATTTTTCAATGGAATGTTTCATTATTGCATGACTTTTTGTTCAATACAAGACCTAGTGTTGAACTTTATAATAAAAATGAAACTTAGTGAAAAATCTAATTTTTTACATAGAGAATGTTAGAGGGTCGAGTAGGACCAGAAATCCAGGAGTGTCCACAAGGTCAAGGCCAGCGTCAAAGGTATGTCAACCCACATGAGAGTTGGATAGAGGTATGGTCGATAAAACTCTTCTTACTGACCCTAAACCCACCCTGATACAACGTTTTCAGCTTGTCTTTTCAATGAGAAAGTTCATATTACGTTTATGGATTGACATGTTATATAACTCAAATGTTTTTTCCCTTATTAGGACAAAAAAAATGTCTTTTCTCTTATCTCACAATTATATAACTCAAATATCCTGTCTCTTATCTCACAATATATATAAATACACACACATATATTATATATATATGGCACAATTTTACTTTTTTTTAGGTTTTGTATTTGACTAGTAGTTGAGTTTCTACCTTTTGATCTAATTTTCAAATTATACTCCCAATTATCATCCTTTATTCCCGG
>JACYFF010019584.1:1910086-1927616 GCA_017589665.1 Selenicereus undatus
GAGGATTGCCAGAATGCCAGCTTGGGAGTCGTTTCAGCATTGCGCCCAATCCAAGATTCAAATGAAACAAACACTGACCCAAACTGATGTCCGATTCTCAACTCCGAAAAACCGCCTGCGATTCGATTTCTCCCTCCCACTCCCTCCCTCTCTCTCTCTCTCTCTCGCAACAGTAGAGTGGTGCTTCTCCATTGCAGAAACCTTGCTTCTCACCGGAGACTGCATCCTTTCGTTGATTTCTTGCCGATGCAGTCTCCGGTGAAGTGCCGGAAGAGCCAATCGTTTCGAAGAAATTTGGACTTCTCGTCGAGAAACGCCTCATCGAACGCCACATTTCGGTATTCTTTCTCTCTCTCTCTTTCAGCTCGTTTTTACTGTTTGAAGGTTTTAGGACTGTTCTCTGTTCGGCGGAATTCAGCTACGCGACTAAGAAAGTCAAGCGAAATCGAAAATGTTGAAGAATTTCTAATTTTAGTCCTCCTAGATATGGTTGTCATTGTCGCAATGAGTTTTTTTTTTTTTTTTTTGGTCTGGAAGAATTTCTGCTGAAGTTGCGATGGAAATTTTGAAAATGTTCAGTGTTCGTTAATTTGTGAAGGATTATGGATGAGTGGCTTTGGTTATCGGCTGTATTGAAAATCTGGAAAGCTATTTGAGCCGTGGAGCTTATAGAATTCTGTTATTGTCAATACGCGAGAAAAATTTTGACGTCGCGAATTATAACTGTTTTTCAAATTTACAAATTCTGGAAAACTGTCTGATCTAATGTTTCCGCTCACATTACTGTTTCTTTCGATTCCTTTTTAGAAGGATTATGGAAAATGTCCGATTACAGGTGAGCCATTAGCTATGGATGACATTGTTCCAGTTGAAGCTGGGAAGATCATTTTGCTGTACATTTTATCTATGCAGGTCGTAGGATTTCAAATTTCTCTGTTGCTGAGATATGGTATTAGATTATGATTTCTAATAAAGACATTTTATGATGAAACCACAAAGTAAATTTGTAGTGATCATACTCTGTTAGTGTCAGTAAGAGTTGCTGTTGTTTCCTTGGATTCTGCCATACCTGTGTCAAGTCCAGATGTCTAGCTCTGTCATTTTGTAAGAATTTTGTGTTTGTGGTCCGAGGAGAAGGGATCAAGTATCCGTACTTACGAGTAACTTATGTTGTAGACTCAAGTATCCACCATGAGCAGTATATATAGGTGAAATCGAGAGTTCGGAGGTCCAGAGAGGATTATGAAGAACTCAATTGTCTGCCTCATTAAGAATTTAGGGTAATTAGAAAAGAATTCCACTCATGATCTCTTTAGTAAGGCAGGCTGTAGATGGTAGAGATGACGAAATTCCTCAAAAAATTAGTGTTTAGTCAATATTATGGAATTTCTTTGAAAACTATGTCTATGCTCTGAGGCTCTACTGATCTCAAAGTGTAGCTTCATGTGCTGTAATCTTTACAATGTCGACACTTAAGCTCGTATTTAAGTGCTCCAAATACTCAAGTACTCATAGTGGATTGTCTCTCATTGGTTTGTTGTATCATTATTCAGTGCTAAGACTTGAGAGTGCTGTGTTAGCAATAAGTTGATGCCTGGAAATGCAGGAATGTGACACTTTGATGCTTTCCAATTTTGCACTAGAGCAGCAATTACATACTTTCAGGCTCGAACTGAGCCATGCTGTCTACCAGGTTAGGTTTATTTTTTGTATTCCATCACGAAATGCATGGTAGATACAATAGCTCTTTGAATTTGTTGAAAAGTGTATTTATTTTATTTTGCATTGACGTGTTGATAAGTGACAGCTGACAGGGACTTATATAGTTATATCCCGATTATATAGTTATATCCCGATAAGCTTTTCATAGGTTTTGGCGAAACCCTAATATTTTTAGAATTGCAATGATAGTTTGGGTCAGAACAGTCAGAACAGCTAGCTGGGGACTTAAGATCAGCATGTAACGCATGCAATCATTTTTTCAGTTTTGAAGTCTCATTATTTAAAGCAATATATTGAAGCATATATGAGGAGCCACAGCCACAGCCTGTAGCCTCCGTGATTTACTATCACTAGCTTTTAGTAATGTTCATTTGCTCAGAAATTTTCTAGGCTAGAATAGTTTCGTTGAACACTCGAAGTTCAACTATATATGGACATGATAGAGTTCTTGTCCACTGCAGGGTTGCAAATACTTTTAAATGCAACTGGATGCACTTAATTATCAATGCATGTGGCCACAGTTTGTGAGAGTGAGCATAATGTTTTGGCATTGTTTATTTGGAAGTAATTTTTGAAATTTGATGAAGTGAATTTGGATATATGTCCACAGCATGATGCTGCTTGCCGTGTAACCGCAAGGCTAAAAAAGGAGAGAGATGAAGCCAGATCCTTACTAGCTCAAGCAGAAAGACAGATTCCTGTCTCAGTATGAGCAGTCAATGCAGTACACACACCTACTCTGAGCAATGGCAAAAGAGGTTTTTTTTTTTTTTTTTGGAGTTGTTCTTGTATTGGAAATATATAGAGGTTTTTGGACTGAAATATGTGAACTCCAGGATCTGAAGGGGAGGACCTGGGCCCTGTTGAAAAGAGTGCTGAAGAGGAGGATTGACAACAAATACTGTTGTCTTTGATCGGCCATCTGGACAGATTGTACCTACGCTCAGTGGCCATTCAAAGAAGGTTCTTTTGTCACCCTTGCTGATTCTACTTACTGAAAATCAAACTGATTGCAATTTGTTGGGTTTTTTGAAAGCTCATTGTCTGTTGTCTGGGCTTTTGGCAGGTTACCAGTATCAAATTTGTTCCACAGGATGAAAGCTTGGTTATAACTTGATCAGCAGATAAGGCAAACCTTGTCTCTTTATCTGGTTATTTAGATTGTAAAACCAGTTGAAGAGTCCTTGTTTTTAAATTTACATTATCTGGGATCATCCTAAAATACGTATTTTGCATGTTGACCCTGTTGAACAGCATACAGCCCAAAATAGTGTTCAGTTACTGAGGGGGGAGATTCATATTTTGTTCCCATGAGCATTGCCACATGCAGACTCATCAGTGTCCGAGGGGTACACTTCTGTGGCATTTCATCCGGATGGTCTCATTCTCGGAACAGGAACAACAGATGCTGTTGTCAAGATCTGGGATGTGAAGTCTCAGGTAGAAAAGTGTTGCATCCGTTTCCAATTTGTCATCATGCAAGGTCCTTCATCTACTTGCCTAGTGGATTTACTGTTGTCTGTTTGATGTCAGACCAAATTTGATGACCATGTTGGTGCTGTTACGGCTGTCTTAGAATGGCCAGCTCACAAAAGGAGAAACCTCCTCTCCTAACACCCATCTCCCTTGCTGTTTGCCTCTGCTTGTTGGTGCTGGTGCTTGGCGTCAGTCCAGTTGTCAGTTGGTGGATTGCGATGGTGGTTGTGGCAGATCTGTATGTGGGGTGAAGTCAGTCACAGCCCGGAGGGTGATATCAGAGAATCAAGTGTTCTGATTCTCATTTTTCACCTCATCTTCGTACTCCAAGATGAAATACCCCCTTTGTATTTGCAAGTGGGTGGGTTCTGTTTGGAAGGACATGGATATCAGAGTTCTTGATGTGGGAATTGTTTTACTTCTGACGTTGCTTTGTGCTACAATGGGGGATACTTCTATGGTTATTGATTTGAGGTACGATTCGATGCTTCAGAGTATACCAAGTTGCTAGTGTCAAGTCAGAATGAAATTGTATCAACACACTGCCTGATTTTCCCGGCACGGGTTCTTTCCCCCTCCCTGACTTTTCTCTCACTCTCCGTCCACAGTTGGACTTGCTATGTCGCGCATGGTCTTGGTTCATCGATTGTCACGTGGATTTTTCTTGCTTCTGCATCCGTGCAGGTAAAGCAACTTGTATAAAATTTGGCCCGGCTGTTGAAGTACATAGCACTAGGATCACTTGATAGGAACCTCCGGATATTTGGCTTGCCAGTGGAAGAGGGTGCACCAGAACCGTAATGGTCCGTGGCTCAAATGATGTTGCTGTTCTGGTTATTTTTGGAGGCTGGCTTGTTCAAGCAAGCTAGCCGCAGCAGCAGGGCTGAATCTCGCTCTTTTCGCTTCTGCCGTTCTGAATCTCTGTGAAGCTTTGTTGGTTTCGCTGCTTCATGTGGGGTTTCTAGGTCCGAGGAACACAAAGCGATTGTGATGTTGTATTCTTAAGTTGCAATAAATAGAGTGTACCGATTTTTCTGATCACGCTCAGCGGATTCCCAAAACCTTTTTGTCAATCTTTGGGTTCAATGCCCATTAAATGATTCAAATCCATTCGAAAAAGAAAGTGACATATAGTTGCTGCATGGAAATTCAAATAAGTCTACCTTGCCTTGCATATCACCATAATTTCGTAAAAAATCTAGCAAAGAAACAAGTAATGCCTTCCCAGGGGGTAAAGGGTGTACTCTGTTGCTTGCAACACCACAAAAAAAGGGTTTGGGGTATGGATAATTAGCCCCAAATACACGGGATATACATAAACATCCTGCTCCTAATAACCTGGAGATGTGAAATCTAGCAGGAGAATACCGGTGCATTATGTACAAAACAAAATAATTGAATACATTACTGAACCTGCTATAACAACTACTGAACCGCCAATTTTCAGCTGCAGAGGAAGACAATTGAACCTACGAAAATACCTCAACCTGTGAAAAGGAAGCTCGTCCTCGCTTGCGCAAGAGCTGGAAGTGAAGGAAAAATTATCTTGCTAGACACAATCCATAACACATATTAGAGGTACCGTGATAAATGTGCAAAGCCCCATAACTGCATAGAAACAGAGGAGAAATGAATCTTGTCAATGCAAAATGAAACCAGTCTGCACTATTTACTGAAATTATGTAAAAGAATCTGTCAATAAGCACCCACTGTACCACTATTAGAAATTTCTCCCAGTTATAGGGTGAACTTTGAAAATGTCTTCTACTGAAATAGATCCCTCTCGACCAAGCACTCTATTCCAAGCCATTAACCCTCCTCGACAATCAACAGAAGCGATCTGTTTATCACTCGTTTTGCACATACATACTTAACATGACAATAACACTAAGCCTTTCAGACATCGCTTGTCCAACAAATTACAGCAGTCCCTTGCCCAAATAAGCATCCAACATTTGACTGATGTTCACCAAGCAGAAACATCTTCGCGAAAAGTTTATATTTGTCTCACACTAAGCGGCAAGCGCACCTACAACAGCTTGCATTCCCTAGCTCCTTTGGTCATTGGTCTCACAAATTTCCCAGCTTATATATATAATCAGCCAACAATCTAGAGAGAATACAACATTTCCTAGGATGACCACGAATGAATTAGATCTACGAGCAGTAGGACTCCTATTATACTCTTAACCCATATTTTCAAATGGTATATGTTGCACCAGAACAACAAACAATTTTATGGGTTTTTGCAATTGGAACATTTCAAATGGAATTGTCACTAAAAGGTTATTTCGCTCAGGGGACTGGGAACTAGAGTACTAGACAATGAGTTTTCCCATGCTGGTCTCAACCATATAATATCTGCACAGGAGACAGAAAAGCAGAACTCAAGGTTCAATGATAGGGTTGATGACTAGAAGATCAAAGTACCTCAACATTTTGCAGCTCAAACTCAGGATCATGAGCCAAGCATGAGCTGCCGAAGGTCTCACAAGGTCCACTGCTTCCAGTCAATCTTGTACAACAAAATAAAATAAGAATAAGAATAAAACCCGCAAGCTGAAGTATGTACAAAATTCATAATTGCTGTTCATGCATCAGTGCAAAGGGACTTACAAATCTCCATCCATTGCCAAAGCAAAGTTGCCTCCCCCACCAAATGCTAGAAAGTCATTCAAACACAAGTAGAAGTAGCGGTTGGCTCCTACAAAACATGGGCACATGTGATCAGCATACTCAGCAATAACAGAACTCTTTGAACTGAAAATTATAAGCCATTAAATGCCAGGCATTAACAGGTATAAATAGCACACAAACTGAAATAGAAGGCTTCCTATCTGAAAATGAAACAGATGCTTAGACTGCTGAAAGTTACAAGAGTTAGCATCTGAATCACAGCTTCTTATCGTGATGCTATCCCAAAAATGTGATCATGTATGGACTCTAAAACCGTTTCCGATTATCCACATCTGTCTCTCATCCAGGATCTGATTTTACCAAAATTTACAACCAAAATGACCCAAGACAAACCCAAACCAAATTTGAATCTCATTTCATCCTTTGGCCTCCCTGCCTGAAGCTCCTTCCCCCCCCCCCCCCAAAAAAAAAGAAACAACCCAACAAAGCAGATTCCAGAATGTGTGCCATTCCTGACTAGGAGCAGTGAATAGTGACCATATAAAGAGGCAACAGAGGATTATTTCTCAAGGACATCTTGCAATGATTCTCAATGGTTCCTATGTTGAACCTTATTGGAATTCATGGTCCTTATGAATCTACAACCACCAAACCATAAAAGAAGGATATATTGGCAGACAGCAGTACTGATTCATCTGCCTCATTCCGAGGAGACATTTTATCCAATTTCTAGACTTCGCATTGCTAGAAGCCTAGAACCAAATTCATGTCCATATTTGAGAGTACCATCTATGCCAGGTGATTTAGCAACCTTAACACTAAGTAACAATAAAACCCTTCACAAATAACAAAATAGCTAGAATCATTGTTAAACCCAAGCTCTGAATCCTAGTCGCTAACAAACAGATCCAAGCCCTCTAATTTGTAAATTCAAAGAGCCCTGAAACACTTGGCTCAGATATCAGCAACTGCTTTCACAAATAAATTTGTTTTCACGCGCTAGTATAAAATATCAGTTCCATTTGGGCCATTACGGCCATAGCACATCTTTCTGTTGTTCTTGACGTCTCCTACGTTGAGAGTCTACACAGATTTACAACACATTCACCTTGCGGAATACTAAATCTAAGACAAGTGTCCCACTGATTGCAACTTGTCCGGCAAGGGGTAACAATTTGCTTAATGGCACTGTTCAGTAACCAGTTACAATAATGCCTGATAATGCATGCTAGATTTATATGGGAATCTCGTCCTCCTGGCAATTGCGCCGTTGAAACATTCAGCAACAGATAAAGTAGAAAAGAAATTGTGAACTCAGAGGCCAGGGCTGATGAGAATTAGTGTTTGGGCTTCACAAGCAGGCTGGGATTGATGAGGAGGCATCTCTTCTATCAACCCAGACTTCTCTCCTCCTTTTATAAATCAAACTTCCACTTTCTTTCAGTCCTAAATCAGAAGGTAGCACCCAGGTTCAATATTTATATAAACGCGAATTCCTGGTGAATGGAATGAAGGAGAAGGAGAAGAAGCAGGATCCATAATGGATACGCATAAAAGGTCTTCCATGTCTAAATGAGCTCTAATATCTTGAGAGGCTAGAGCAATATATAAGAACAGCAGGCACAACACTCGACCACTCTAACAGTATGAATGGAAGGGCAACTATAAAGAGGCTTTCAAAGGAATGCTTTCCTCAATTGCTCTAATCTTATCCGCGGAAGTGACATCACAGTATCACACACCTTGATTACACTCCCCTTTTGAAAATAATCTCATTTCCTTCCATTAGAGTAAAAGCCAATTAGTTTTTTTCTTTTTTTTTGGGGGGGGGGGGGTGGTCGGAACTGACTGTGGCATACACAAGAAGTGTACATTAGTTTGGGTCTATACAAACCTAAAAGTGCCATGGCTAATTAGCTAAAGTCAAATAACACCAAGAAAGCTCCCTCGGTCCCTCCCACAGCAGCAGACGCAATTCATTTGGACAGATCAACTGATTTGCCTCTGACAGATCTTGCTCAGGAGATAACGGAAGATCATCATCCACCATTAAATTTCTTATAACATTAAAGACGAAAACCAGCAAACAGTAAGAAAAAAAGATAAATATTCAAGTCCCTTTTGTGTAAGGTAATAAGTAGTAGTTAGAACTAGTTACTATACTTCCAATGTAGAAAAACATTCATAGGAAGGAGGCTAATCAATATATCCTACTATGGGTGATTTAAATATCCATTTATCTCATAGGAAGGATGCTAATCAACATACCAACTATTATCATTGGTATTCAAATATTCATTTAAACTGAAAGACGCACAGATTCAAATCAACTCAATGATATGCTTCTGTTGACCCACTGCTTTCAGAAATTCCCATGGCTTGTCAAAATAGAAGACAAGTCAATAATTAGAAATTAAGTGGATCAAAAACTGGGAAGCTGCACCATTTTCTCACCAATAGACATTGTTACATTCTATGAAGTGAAGTAGCAAACTCATGAACAGCATAAGCAAACGAACAGAAGGATCAGTTACCAGTTGATCTGAACAGCCTTGGTTCACCATATCTAGTCGTAAAAACAAAGGTCTGGTTTGTTCCCTGTAAAATAAAAGAATAAGTTCCTACAAAAGTTTGGTACAGATACAAGCAAGCAGGAAAAACAAAGCATGCAAGACAGTAATAATGGTGTAAATCAACTCACTTGATATTTTCTCTTCGGACATGGCTTGATAGGGCAATCAAGGAGGCCACCAAACACAGCACCCTTTCTATCTCCAACAACCTGTAATCGTGAACACCATATGCACCTGCGTCAATCTATTCATTTGACGCAACGCAACTACAGGAGGTCAAATGTATGTTCCATACCAGTAGGCCAGGACCAGAGAGGTCTGCACTTTTTCGTATAAGCGTACGAAGCGATATACCATGTTTTAAAGTACTGCCCTTCAGTTTAAGGAAACCAAATAAAAAGCAAAAACAGAATTAAATCAATGAAAGGAACTAAATGGATTGGTGAAGCTTGAAGAATTTTCAATGAAAAATCCCTATGAGAGAATTAGTTACCTATACAACAGCACCCATTGACAACCCTTCACAATGTTAGGAAGAGACGCCTGAAGAAACTCATACAACTCCACATAAATAAATGAAGAGTCAGCCATTAAATTAGGCATAACCTTAACAGGACTCTGAGGCTCAACTGCATCCTCAAAGACCTCTGGAGTACCGGCCTTGTTGACTGATACAGGGTTCTCCTGCCCCGCATGAGAACTAGCAGATTCCTGGTATTGTTCTCTTGTGATGCATTCTGCCTTCTTGTATTCACTTCTCCGAGATGCACAACCTTTACTACTCCATCTAACAGGACTAGATTCCAATGGCTTGAGATCATCTCCAGTCTTATTTCTGGTGGATAAGGGATGAATGTACGAGAGCAGTGATGAGAAAGTGTTTGCTCCCTTGGAGTGTGAATTGGCCTATATAGAGGTTTCCAGTAAGTATATGTTAAAAAGGTATTAAGAACCACATGAACATATAAATGAAAGAGACGGATAAACAGATCAAAGAAGTTCAGCTATACAAAATATGAACTCTAGTAATATCTTTTTAGTTTAGTGCTAAAACAAAGAACAGACATTTGCAAAATGCTTGCATGAAACAATTTGAGGCACTGTGCAGGTATTTAAAACAAGCGTACCATGAGCTGTGCATTTAAACTAGAAGCTACAGCAAGGAAAATACAGCATATAACTAGTTACAACAGACCAAAGCTAGGGAGAAAAGAGCTAGAATGTCGCTTTCTTCATCCATATATTTACACTTGAGCTTAGTTACAATAAAGATTCAATTGGTAAAATCCTTCAAAGCCTTCAACTTACATGTAAGCAGAACCTCAACTTTACCCTTCCTCTCCAATAAGAAAGGACTCGATTAGAGCAGAGGACATCTGCCTCGTCTATAATACAGTATGGTACATTAAGAAAAGGACTCGATACTGAAAGACGATGCTCATACAAGTGCACAAAGTCTTCCACAATTATGTCATTAAAAAGTATCGTAAATCTAAACTTAACAATGCACCCTTGGCTACTTGAGAGCTAATCTCATAGCATATAGGAAGCTCCATGTTTTCACAAAAACATTCAGCTGAAACGCATAACGGAGTTAAAGGAAAGGAAGATGAATCAGAACTAAACTTCAAATTTTAGCAGACGGAGGAGTATTAGTTATTGCATGAATTTGAAGTCCAATTACTTTTGATTTTCTAGCACATGGATCACGAACAATGTTTGCGCAAAAATTCAATCGAAAATCACGTCTACTAAAAATTAACTTCGCCATTTTTCTCCTCAGATCATGATAGACATTTTTTAGTTTGGTTTTTCAAACAGAAAAAATCTAGCACTAAATAGCCATCAAATCGTTAATATTCTAAGCACGCTCAAATAAATGCACTCAAATATTAGTACTCAAAAATTATTCGCTCAAATCATTAACACTGATATTTCAACAAGTACAAATCTAGAGCTACCAAGACCGCGAATTGAAACGAGGAAGCGATCAAATCGTCAACATTCTAAGCACGCACAAATCAAAGTACTCAAAAAGTCAAAAATGCAAACAAAAAAAATCAATATTTACTCACATCATTACTGATATTTCAAAAAGTAAAAATCTAGCACTAAATAGCTACCAAAAACGAGAATTGAAGCAAAGGAAGCGATCAAATCATGAACATTCTAAGCACATTCAAATCATCAAAGCAGTTAAAATTCCAAAAATTCAGAAAAAAAGAAAGCAAACGAGAATACCTGAGTAGATTGATGAGGTTGAGAAGGAGCGTCGAGCAAGAGACGAGATAATTTCTCGGAGACCTTGTCTTTGAATGCATACATTGTGGATTTCGGCGAGGTTTGATGATCGATTTCTCAAGAAATTCGTGGAGATGCTGATGTGATCATCAAACCCCCGAAACCCTAGAGATGCGAAATTGAGAGCGAGATGAAGAGAGGCGGGAGAATCAAAAGAGGAGAGAGAAAGATAAGAGAGTATAAGTAGTGCACGGAAAAGAAAAGGAGGGCCACCGCAAAAGGAGAGGTGTCGGTGACCGGCTGACAGCTAGAATGAGAGAGAGAGAGAGAGACGCGCTGAGGAAGTGACGGCCGACACTATAATTTCAGTTTGTCGCGTCAAAGCGTGTAGACGCTGTTCATAGGTCACAGCGGTGAATGCGCACAGATAGAATAACGAGGTCTGACTAGCATTAGCAATCAGCACATCAGATATCGGGGCTGTTAAGCTGTTTAAGTAACAGATAAGTAAATAGGTATTTAAATAATAGATAGCAATTTTAATTTAATTATTAGTGAATAATTATTTAGATTAGTTATTGAAACTAATATATTCGATAAATTTAATTATTATGTTAGTTGATAAATGTAATTTGACATAAAAGGATATAGATAATTTTCAAAATTAACATTTTTAAAACATATTTTTTGGCTAAAAAAATATAAAACGCTAATTTTAAATATCAAACGTTAATACTATTAGCTTTTAAAAAATGATACTTAAAACGCTGAATGCTACTTTAAGTGCTAGTCAAAACACTAGTTTATCGAACACTAAAAATTAAGGCCATGTTCAGCAAAATTTAGTTGTTTAGGTGGCGCATAGCGGTTTAGATAGCGGATAGTTGTTTAGATAGCGGATAGCGTTTCTAATTTAACTATTAGCATATAGCTGTTTAGATGAGTTGTTGAAACTAATGCGTTCAGTAAATTTAGTTGTTATGATAGCTTATTAATATAAATTATCATAAAAAGATATAGATAATTTCCAAAGCTAAAATTTTTAAAGGATATTTTTTGGTTAAAAAATATGAAACGTTCCTTTTAAATATTAAACGTTAATACTATTAACTTTTCAAAAACGCTGCTTAAAACGCTAAACGCTACTTGAAATGCTAGTTAAAATACTAATTTGTCGAACACTAAAAATTAACTAATTAGTGTATTGACTTAGTCAAAAAACTAAATGTCGCACAAAATACTGTTTCCAAATATGATCTAACTAATTAGTATATTGACCTGGTCAAAACACTAAACGTTACCCAAAACATTGTTGCCGAACAGAACCATCATATTAACAATGTGGTTTGGAATTTAAATGACGTAACTTTCAACAGAGTACTACGCTCACCCTTTCCTTTCTACTTTTCCCTTGATATGGTGACCAGGCAAGAAATTTATTGGATCAAGTGGATTGGTCAGTTTAAAATAGGATCAATAAAGATTGGATTAATAATGAATCAAGTTAATAGTCAACCGACCCATTATAGTATATGAATGGATCGAACCAGATTGGTCCATTAACGATTTGTTTAGTGAGTCGTTGCTTTTTCAACCTATTTCTCCCACTAATTTACACGTTACAATTAGTTAAACTTATTATGAACACTTTATAGAAAACAATAACTATTATACATAGTTTTTTATTCAAGTTTGTTCCATTTCAAAATGGGTCAAAAGTGGGTCTTCCATGGACCAACCCGACCTATTTGTTTACATAGAAGGCCTGATCTAACTCAAATAAGTAACGAGTCGGTCATGACCCGACCCGACCAACTTTATAAACAGGCTGACCCCAATCCGACCCGACTCAGTCCATTGTCCATCCCTAATGGTGACCGTCAGTACTTCTCTTCTTCATTGCATATCATTCACAGGCCGAGAATGGTCGTTTTCGACTGTTCTCGACACTCATTTTCTATTTGCATTTGTGTTGGTAAGTATTTCTATTATCCAGTATAGGGTTAATATTTTTTATGTTTTTTGCTGCCTAGATTTTTTTTTTTTGTGTTTTTAAACAAATTGGTTCTTTAATTTCAGATTGTGTGGTTCTTTCTTTCATTACAGTTAGTACCTCCAATTGTGAGATGTGCTGATCCTTTCGATCTGTACTGTGTGTGGGAGTTTCGTGTTTTGTTCTAGTTTGTTTTATTTGTCTTTTTAAATGGAATTGATACATCGCATAAGGGGCAACGCTGACTCTCCAACAATTTTCGAGACTTCAGGTGCTGCAAGCCTATCAATGTTTTAATGAAAGTTATAATAAATATATTGATAACTTCCCCATGTTTTATTATTGAAAATAACAATTTAAGTAGGAAAAAGAATGCTCAGTGAACATTAAGTTAGATATTTTTGAGTTAGGATATTTTTTAACATTCAAGATTCTATTCATTTGCTTCGAATTTACATTATCGAAGTTGAAAGAAAGGTTACCTATAGAGAATTTGTATCATTCTTTCTTTGGATTAAAAAAAAAAAAAAACTTAGCGTAATTATTTTTTATTAATATTTAGCATAATTAGTATCACTTAGTTTCAACATTGCTTATCATTGTTTAAAACTGTTAAATGCTTATTGAAAATATATAGTTTTATGTTTAGGGTTTTGAACGTCAATAATCTAAACTATTGGTAGAGAAATAGCTCTGAATGGACTATCTTTTGAGCTATTTATTTTCAACAGTACACTGGTAATTTTAGATTCTATTTTGATACTCGGATTTCCAAACAAATGTATGCGACTTAAATTTCATATGTTTCATTCTTTTTAGTGCAAAAATCATTTAGAAATACCTGAAAAATACAATCCTAGAAATCACTGGTGTATTATTGAAATAGATCTTGTAAAGGGTCAGACTACTATTTCTCCAAGTCAGATTATTGGTGTCCAAACATCTAATAGTTCACATTATTGGTGTCCAAAAACTCTTATTCTTATTAATTATTCAACGGCATTCAACTTCTTTTAATAACTATCAACAACATTTAGTATTCCATAAAATAAAATAAAAACAACATTTAGCAACTTTTGACAATTTTCAACAAATTTCAGTACTTTAAATAATTCTCAACAACTATGAGCAACTTCTAATAACTATCAGTAACTTATAATAATTTTCAACAGTAAATACAAATACATACTCTTAAAAAATTGAAAAGAATACAACCATACTATCCAATTTAAATTAATCGATTCCAATCACATTCTAAAATATCAAAGTTGAAATATGAATCCCTGGGGACCGAATTCTAAAAACTTGGATCCCATTTTGAATTTGGGTTAAATCGACTTTGATTTTGAGTCGACTAGAGGTATAGGGATTAATTTTCATCTTATTTTTTTAAGTCTATTTTATCCGTAAATGATACAATGATAATTTTTCGGTCATTCTCCTTTTTCTTACTTAATAAAATAAAAACAAGAAATGAATCATTAACAACTAAAATGCAAAATAACATTTTTTTGGGGGGTTTCTCTTCCTCTCTCGGTCTCTCCCTCAACCTTGATTACCAAATACCTTGTTCCAGGTCCCAAGTCCTAACACATTTCAAGTCTAAGACAGAGTATTTGATTTTTGCAGTAAGTGCTAATTATGTGGTCAGTTGATTTACAATTAAATATTGAGTTAGTAACTAAGAAAATTATATGCATTGCATATCATATTAGTTTTGACACATAAAAAGAGTACGTTTTTATGTGAAAAAATGTAGGCTTTCCGATGATGCTCACAAGATGTTCGACGAAATGTCGGATAGATGACACATAAAAAAGAGTCCGTTTTTATTTGTTCATGCGGTTGGCCAAGAACTCGCACCTCATTGATGCTCTGGGCGTTTTTTTTTTTTTTGAGAGGGTGTTTCACCATATGAGTAACGAGTAATGACTAATGAGGCTCCACAGTTTACGGGTTTCCGGGTGGATGGAGTGCATTGCTGGTTTTAAACAACGTAGGGTGATTTATGCTAAGGGCATTGTGACTGGGATTTGTAAGTTGTTATGTAAGCTAATGGTTTAGTTTCTGGATATGTTAAGTACGTGTGGAACAGGTTTGAGGTTGGCTGAGTATCTGATGAGTCATTGCCAGATTTGAATATCATGGGATGGGAGGAGCACATTGATGAAATTCTATCCTCGACAAGGGGATAAGTCTTCAGCTCCCAATGCGCGTGTTCGTCCAGTAGAATCTCGATAATGTGCTCGTGATGAGTGCTCATATATAATGCAAGCTTGCCTGATCAATCTCATGGGAGTCTATTCTGGTTTGGAGTCATAACTAGACCGCTGTATATGCTTGGTGGGTACATTAGGCAGAGTGCAAAAATTAGATGAGTCAGAGAGCATTGTAGTGGGCACTGACCACCTTGATCAAGCTTTGATGCTCGGTTTCTAGTAGGTTTTACGGTTGGTGAATTTTCCCTCTTTCACGGTAATGATCCTAACTGACAAATGCAAAAACAAGACAAACATAAATCCTGTCCATTCCCTGCTCTCTTCAGTTGAATTACCGTCTTCTCTATTAACCTCCCTTCCCATCCTTTCTATGGTATCCAAATGATCATGAAGAATATTAAGATTCTGTTGGGAATGTCATGAGACCTGGTAAAGTATTTCAGTGAATTTTTGGAGAGATATATTATTCTGACAATTGTAAACAGATACCACATATTTCTGGATGGAAGCTGTACTCTCTTTTTTAAAATACAACAGTAAGCTTGAGCCACCCACTAGACCCCCTATCTCAGGGGCATCCCAGTGGACCAACAGGCCCAAGAAAAGAGGGAAAGCTGCACAGGCCCAAGCCCAGACCATCCCCTTCATTCCATTATTAGTACTTTTGTTTTTTTTTGTACTTGGAAATGGCAGAGATCTATTGTGATTTTTGTCAAAAGTGTGGTAATAGTTTATTCAAAATGGTCATCCAAACATTTTTCCATTATTAGTTTCATTTCGAAGAAATATAAATTGACATCCCTTCTATGGCAGTCTCCCAGCCGCTAGTTTTTCCTACTAAGCAACTTGTGTAATATTCATAGGCCAAGTTGTGCTACTTTCAAAAATTCATCAGTCTTAGATACAGCTGGCCTTCTAATAGCCATGCTTTCTTTGGTGGTTGTATTGAGACTTCAAGAGCAGCACAGTGGTCATTACGAGATTTGTTTAAATGAGAAAGAGGATTTGGGTTAGGAAGGTCATAACATTGATCCTGTTTGACAAACAGCTATTTATATTAGTTGTTTGAATTAGCTGTTTTTGGAAAAAGTATTTGGTAAAAAGTATCTGTTTCTAAAAAAATATGTTAGTAAATTTTCATTTATGCATTATTTATGAATTAATTTTTGATTAAATGTGATGTAATTTTTTCAAACTTGTGCACAATTATGTCATTTCTATATCTAATGGAAATAACTTTTTTAAAAAGAGCTTTTTTTCAGCCAAACAGCTACTGCAGACAACTCTTTACCAAACATTTTTTGACTTTTTGAAGCAGTCAAAACAGTTAAAATCATTCCAAATAGCTATTTTTGCCCAAACAATTGCTGCTATCGAACACCCCCATTAGATTATTCCAATATGTTGTGTATGAACTTCTATATATACCTAAGATATTAGCTTTCATCATCCTATGACAGCATTGTGCATCTATGAGGCTATTATGATTATTTTAAATATGTAGTTTACTATCTTCAATGCTATGTTAAGTATATAAGTAAGTAGTTAATCTCATCTGATTAATTTTTTTAATCCCATTTGCACACTTGCCCATCTTAATTAAAGTAGATGTCATTGTTTTGAAGGGTCATTCTCCACAAGCCGACTTTGCATAGAGTCATACTAGTATGTATGATTAGTTGGGCTGAGATAACAACTGCCAAAATTGCTTGCTAAACAACCTTGCATCGAGTAATATATATATATGATTAGTTGGGTTGGCAAAAGAACTTCCAAATTTGCTTGCTACAAATAACTGCCCCCATTCTTCTTCATGCTTACATGCTGAGGCATCACTGTCAACGTAATGAAGTACAAACCCTTGAATACTTTTATGGGTGAAAATATGTTCGTCATCATTGAAGACCAAGTTTTGGAGACTTGAGAGGGCAATTTAGCTTGCTGAGATCGCACCAGCACTGCAACATATTTGGCCATTGACTGATATTAATAGGTAATGATGCATTATTTGGTACATTTTCCTTCGGACACAGCAGAAAAAAGAAACTTTTTAATGGCTTGCAACAAGTTTTATGGTATCTATTCTTAGTTATGAAGTTGTTGCTTTCATTTCATGTAGAAGTTACCTCAGATCTTGTGCTGCAAATCCTAATCTGAATCTAAATAAATGATTTTATATGTGAGATTTGATTGTAGTGTAACATACATATTATAACTACTCGAGCTTTTCCACAGAAAGCAACTACTGACATACAGTCATCGAGCATGGGTTGATAACATTTTTTATCAGTCCATAACCCGCTATGTTATTTTATATCATCAGACCTTGAATAGGAACCTAAAATAAGCGGACAGGTTGATATCAATTTTGCAAGCTAAAAGCTGAACGATATTTGATTAAACTTACTTGCAGAACCATGGTACAGTTCTTTTCTCTGCTGGAGGTACTGGCAAAGAGTGTTTCATCCAAAGGCAGAAATGTGAAGAATGATATGGGAAGGGAAACTGCCGAGTCATTGACTAGAGAAGCAAGGAAAAATCATCATATATTGAGATGTCCTGGCACAACAACTGCACAGCGCAGGAGTACTGCATCAGCTTTCTCCAAGAAAGGAGAAAAGGGCGTTAATCAGGACTGCTTGACTGTGTGGGAGGTATGTTTCAGATCA
>JACYFF010019584.1:1927626-1961046 GCA_017589665.1 Selenicereus undatus
TCTCACCCCCACCCACCCTCGTACTTAGCGAACTGGGACTTATATATAGAGTCCTTCTTGCATACTTGAATTCAGAGCTAAGGCCGTAAAGCTATGTACATCCGACCCTCTCATGGCCTACCCGTAGGTGCGATTTCGGAGTGTTGGTTTGGTAATTTGATATGCCTTGGTTCGGTTTGATAGGTGTGACTTATATCTTGTGTTTTCATCTCTGCACCCTCTTTATTCCACCTGCCTCTTTTTAATGCAGGAGTTCGGGTGCCAGCAGGACATGACCCTTTGTGGAATTTTCGATGGGCATGGTCCCTGGGGTCATTTTGTTGCTAAGTGGGTCAGCAAGTTCCTGCCATCTTTACTGCTACATAATTGGCAGGAAATACTTGCTGTTCATTCGCTTGATCTTGATCTTGATGTGAAAGTCAGTCAATTGCCTATAGATGCTCAACATTTTCATATATGGAAGCAAACATGTCTGAGGACTTGTGCCACCCTTGATCAAGAACTAGAACAGCATCCAAGGGTTGACTCATTTCACAGTGGGACGACAGCTTTGGCAATTGTGAGACAGGTAATGATGAAGTTCCAATATTTTCACCTCTCTCCCATAATCCGCGGCACTAATAAATTAAATACTAGTGGATCTTTAATATCTTTCCTGAGCATATAAGGTCACAGAAAACTGTTTTTGTTTATATGATGTTTTTTTTCCTTGGTCTTGAATCCTTCATTTCATTAGAGTCGAACTACTATTGGCCCAATAAGAAATAGAGCTCTCCATCACAGATTTTTTTCCATTCACAAGACTCAAACCTGAGACCTTGCTTAAGCGAGCAAGTGTCAAACCACTAAAACCAACCTGTGTTGATTTATATGATACTAAATGTATGCAAGTATGCTTATTGTTCGAAATATATTCTTGATGTTTTGTTTTCATTCTAAAATCCAAACTAATTTGAACATAAAGCTGAATTAGGTAATCTACTGACGGAGACTATAAAGAAAACCACCATTTTGCCTAGAGAATGCCGTGTGGTTGCATTGTTTTCTTTTTCCTTTTTTCTGATTTTTCTCTTTTTTTGGGGAGGGGGGGGGTGCGGGGGAGGGTTAAGTGTTTACATATGAGCACCTCTCTCAGATTATCGTGTAACCACTAAAGACTACCCATTGTGATGCATCCTATTGGCTGTATGCAGTTCTTACCCTTTCATGCAAGTGTGTTATGCTTTTGGTTTTTCTAACTATGAAAAGTGTGTCCTGATTAACATATTACTTTGCGCATGACCTTTTCAGGGTGAACTCATGACCATAGCTAATGTTGGTGACTCTCGGGCTGTCCTAGCCACAAATGATGAAAGTGGGAACTTGGTGGCAGTTCAACTGACTGTTGATTTTAAGCCTAACTTACCACGTTAGTTCTCTCTTTCTCCGCCTTTGTTTCTCCTCACAAAACAAGAAATAAACAAAAGGAACAAAAAGAAACATCAGTGTATGCTGCATGTTTACATGTCTCATGGTGTTTGGCATGCATATGCTGTATGCAGAGGAAGCAGAAAGAATAGTACTATCAAGAGGACGAGTATTTTGCGCAGATGATGAACCAGGTGTTTACAGGGTCTGGCAGCCACATACAGGAGCCCCAGGCTTGGCACTATCGCGATCCTTGGGAGATCATTGCATGAAAGAATTTGGGCTTATTTCTGAACCTGGTGTGATGCAAAGGCACATCACAATCAGAGACCAATTTGCCATATTGGCTACAGATGGGGTAAGCCTCTTGTAATCGCCCTTTTTTTGGGATAGTTATTTCAGTACAATAATAACATCTAAAAACTAAAGTACATGCTCAACAGCACAAGTTACTGCCAAGGAAACTGCCTGTACAACTCTGCCAGAACTACGTTTACATTTTAAGAAGTCGAAGAACCTTGCAATCCTGGTTTACATTAGCAAGTGTCCTTGTTGCATTACGTGCTTAGCCTTTATGTTCGTAGCTTGGGCCCAAGGGCTTGGTGGCTTGCCTTGAAGCTCAACTGCTCATCGTTACCAGGATTACGTTTAAGAGACTTCCGATCCATTATTAGAACGGGCTGCTCATAAGGAATAGCAAGAAAGGACTGTTTGATAAAGTCTTTCCTTGTCGATCCAGAATGAACTATCCCTCCTTCTGATTGCTTCAGATTAAAGACAAAGTTCTTGATCTTAGAGATTCTTTGGTTCTAACCCCCTAAAGCTGCAACCCCTTATACTCAAAGTGGATATTTCTGATGAACCCAAGGACACTATGATATGATTTCCTAAGAACATCTGCGGTGTCCTGCCGTACTCTTCAATTGTAGATTCGAAAGCTCAAAATATTCTGTTCAGATTCCCTGAAAATGCAAGAGTCTTACAGTCTTTTAGAGATCTAAAATTTTATCCTGCTTGAGGTGTAGCCGTGTAGGTCCCCTAACCAGTATCTTGTGTCATTTGCTTTTGACATAGGTTTGGGATGTCATCTCCAATGAAGAAGCTGTGCAAATTGTTTCTACGGCACCAGTAAGGGAAGAGTCAGCTAAAAGGCTGGTGAAACACGCTGCTCGTGCATGGAAACGTAAAAGACCTGGTATTGCAATGGACGACATCTCTGCCATCTGCATGTACTTCCACAATTCATCGCCTTCCTGTCATAGTTGTTCTGTTTAGATCAACTACCAACAGACATACGGGGTCTTTGTTGATACACAGGCTTCTGATGCTCATTTCGTACTCAAGCAAAGGCTTTACTCTTGAATCAGTCTCTGACATAAGAATATCTGCTTATGTTGTCAAAAAAGAAACAAGGAAAAGAATAACTGCTTATTTTGGATCTCACTAAATTGGGGTTTAGAGAGAATAAGATGTACACAAAGTTTACTCTAACCAGCAGAGATAATCTGCTCATGCACATTTTCCTGTATTACCCTTTTTTCAACTAGAGATTATTGTATTATGATATCATAGAACTGTGAAAGTCTATCATTTAAATCAATTTCAAGTGCACTTGCCTTGTGCCTTTGCTGTAGTTGAAGTCCAATATTGAATGTGCACAGATTTCTTTTTAAAAGGTGGTATATCCAACAGGTCCAACTGCTAGTGTTAGTGTGTAACTCTTGTGGCTGGAGAATGTTCTTGAGAACAGCATTATGTCATGATTAAGCAGTTGATGTTTTCTGTATACCGGGGAAAAAAATAATGGTTCTTTTCGATACTTGGATTAGGTCCAGGATGGAATTGAATTCGCATCACGTTATTTTGGGTGTTAGCCATTTTCAGTTGATGTCTAAAGAAGTTAGAGGGAGACATACAAAGCAAAGAAACGGAGAGGCTACCATAATAACTCTTTGTGCATTAGGGGTTGGAGCCTTTTCAATCGCACCAAAAAATAATAATGACTATTTGTACAATATTCAAACATCTTATAAAAGGGTAGTCCGGTACACAAGTATTTCGCGTTCACGCTAGGTCCGGGGAAGGGCCCCACCCAGAGGGGTGTATTATAAGCAGTTTAACTTGACTTTGTCAGTTGTTGATTTCAATGCTCGAATCCGTGACCTTTTGGTCAAATGGAGACAATCTTACTATTGCTCTAAGACTCTCTTTCATTCAAACATCTTATAAATTGATCTAATTGACGTATATATTTGTATAATTTATGTCTTCTATATATAGATGGCCAATGCTCTAATTGGCTATTTAGCTGAACCAAAATAGTCCCCTTTCTCGTAGTTCTCTCTTCGTCTCGGAGGGGGGAAAAAATATAAAACTAGAAAAGGTGATAACCAACTAATTCACTAATAATATAGCATGCTCCTCATATATAATTTTTTTTTACACTAAATTAAAAAATAACAATTTTTTAAAGATCTAGTAGTATAGATTTCCTATATTACTACAAAATTTCGGATTCTTCATATTGTTTTCTACATTTGGGGGGGGGGGGGGATGAATTACCGAATTATGATCGGAAACCTGCAATTCCAAACCGCTTCCCCAATTCACTTTCTTTTGCAAATCCCTCGAAACCCTAACAAATTCTTCTCAATATCTGCTACTCAACCCATATTTGGCAGCAAATCTACCCTTTTCCAATCTGGGTTTTTATCCTCTGTTGCCGGTATCACCTCCATTCGACATCAGGCACAACCCACCAATCATCGGACGGCCATGGAATCATCTTCACGTTCATCATCATCATCATTGCATGGGCAATCGTCACTATCAGGTGATCAATTCAAGCCTTTCGAATTGTATGATGTGCCGGACTTCCACCGGATTGCCTCCCCTGAAGGGTTCATCTCCATTTGCGGCTTTGGTTCTCTTCTCTCAGGTATGATAGCTTAACTTAATTAGCTTCAGAGTCTTGAATTTTTTTTACTTATTATTTTCTTTGTTTTGTGTTTTTAATGGTGGAATTCATGTTCAGTATTTCTCTTTGTTGAATTGATTGAAGCTCTTTTTGTAAATGTAGTAAATCCTCCCCCCCACCCAAAAAAGGGTAACTTTATGAGCAAATTTCAATCAATCGGTTAATTGTGGGGTGCTCTCTGAACATATGTTGTCTGTCTATCACTGGATTTCTGGGGCAATGTTGTTCAAAATGATGTTTGCATGTTGTATGGAAAGGGGAAAAAGACCAAATTTTTAGTTTTTAGAATATTTCAATTATTTAGGTACTCAAGTCATTGTATTTCCTGAATTTAGAGCTAAAGTAGATTATCAACTACGTGTCGAATTGCATGTCAGTTGTGATGCTCCAATGTTGGTGTAATTTGTGAAACCCAATACGCTTAGCCATGTCATTGCTTTGGTCTTTGATTGTGGGTTTGGTGGCTGTTGGTTTTGATCAGAGCGGAGTGCAAGGAGTACATTCCCGGATTTGAAGAACTTTAGGGTTGGGAAACTGCAGGGTTTTAGGAGGGTTTTTGCTCATGTGGCTCCTATCTTCTTTGAGCGTGGGATTGCCAAGCCTGAAACCAAGGTTTTTCATCCTCTCTGTTGTATTTGAATTCGGTTCCAGCTCTTAATTGCATTTCTTTCTGGTCTTCATATGTTTGTGACTTTCGAGTACAGTGAAGATGGATCTTCTAAAGCGCTGTATCATGCGACATTGTGTAACTGTAATGCATGCATGCTTGCAAGAAGTCAAATATGATAACAAGAGGATGTGCATGCAACATTCCAATCCATTGCTTATCAAAAAAAAAAAACATTCCAATCCATTGCACTTTGTGTAGATGGAACTTTCAAAATTGAGTTGAATATAATCTTCTCATGAAGAGTTAATTTGTATAATATTGTGTCATGACATTTGCCATCAGACATATATGTTTGAATATAGCTAGGCAGCACACACGCGGTGCAATTTCCTAGTGAAATGGCACTGCACCTGCTCTCATGAGAAGGCCCTAGTGCCCCGAGTCCTAGCAGAATTTATGTCCCACAAAATAAACCCGTTGTTTATGTTATCCAAGGATGGGTGGCTTCACTTGGAAGGATGCATGGGAAATTATGAAAATAACAAGGGTAGCCTGGGTAGTGAAGGGCCAACATAGAGTTTGCCTTGTTGCCTTTGCCTTGTACTGTTTGGAAGTTAAACAATAGCTCCCATCTGAAGTTTAGAGTGGGGTGGAGAAAATTGAACAATCATAAACTATTCATTTCAACTTAATAAACGAGGTGGCAAGTGCACATATGGGTAGCTGATACTCTGACAAGGTTATGGACACTTGAGACTGGAGTTTGGACTAGAAACATGCAAAACTTTTGAAAAAAGGACCAGTATAGCATGTTGACACACATTAGTGATCGAAAACGGAGACCAACTTAGAGCGTTGTAAATGTTTATGTGCTCCCGTGGTTTTATTGTATTCAAGTTCATGAGAAGATTGGCCATATTTCATTCTCATGCTATGCCCTATAGTAATGGATGCTTTGTAACAAATCAGGAGATCTCAAGTCTAAGTGTTGAACCTTGGGAAGGTGAGGAGCTCATAGTTACTGTCTTTGAAATACAAGAAGCAGAGGTACATGCAATGATTGTTTGGGGGTTTACATCGTTTTTTCATTTCTTTTTCTCTTCTTTCTGCCCAATTAATTAATGAGAGTCATTCATAAACCGGTATGGTTTTTGACAATTGGCATGCAGGTTCCATCATTTATTGAACGTGAGCTTGAGTTCCGCTTCTTTGCTGTAAGCTCAGAGCATATGTCATACTATTATTAATTATTCTCAGCAATGATACCGCCCTATGTATGATGCATTTTTGCGATAATGCGATCATGATATGATGTCATCTATCTTTTACAGGTTTTGCCAGAAACATTAGAGGGAAAGCCATTTACTAATCCAGCGGTGCGCTTTAATGTTTAACTCAACTATTTCTCCTATTCTGTCCAATTGCAGTGTGAACGGAATTTGCTGATGTGGTTCCTTTGGAACGCTCCTTGTGGCAATCTGTAGGTACTTTGTGCTCGCTACAGTGATGAAGAATTCTTCAATATAAGATGCAAAGGTAATTCATTCGATTTGTTGCGGATTGGACGATGGAAGACCAGCAAGCTACGGCTTGTTTGTTGCTTTGTCAGTTTGGTGTGCTTGGCTTGTCATTGGTAGATAGACCTTGTTTGAGCCATGAATTTGCATGTTTTGGTGCCTTTGGGAGCATTTGGCATACACCTTTCAATAGGCTCATGTTACTAGATTACAAGAGCTGGTCTCAGCGTAGGGCTGAACATTTAGGTATTGGAGATGTTTTATTATGTTGGCTCTTGTACCCTGTGAAGTGCGAACCCTGTCAAAAATTACTCAAATGCAAACCCCTCCCCCCCCCCCCCCCGGCAGGGGTTGAAGCATGTGTTTTTAAATGGCTCATCTTTTTTTTTTCTTTTCCTTTTCATAAGAGGTGTGTCTATGTATGTATTTTTTTAAATTTCTAATACCTATGTATTTATGATTGTGGCGGATAAAAGAAAAAAATGGTTATATGAGTCGTGCTACAACTACAAGTAGCCCTCAATTCGAGAACTTCTGATCAAATGTGGAACACGATCCAACCGGTCTGACTGGTGGGCATGTTCATGCACCGCCTTGGCTAGTTCTATCACCAGTCTTGTTCTGGTAACATTACGTTTTAAGAAATTTTGGACCTATGGAAGCCCGAATTTTTTTATTTTTATTTTTTTCAACTATCATTGCCAATAGGCAATCACTAATTTGTGCAGGACGCAAGGAGATATACCATCAACATTATGGGCGATTTAACATTGACAAGATTTGGAGGGATGACATCTTACCTTGTCGAACTTATCTTCGACATTGGTAAAACTTTACGAGTTTGTGTCTTGCCTTTTGTAGATCATATTATCAAATATTTAATGTCTTTTTCATTTGAGTAACATTTGCAGTGTTTTGGCTGCGAAGAATCTGGGGGATGAAGCTTACAGCCACTTCCTAGATCACACATACCTTGCGGACCGTAAAACAACCATCCGTGATTACTTCGCATCAACTGGTTCTGGCATCATGGAAGAGGAGCCTCCAGAATCCCTTAGGGCCCGCTATGGTGGTTGACATATCTAGTTTACAGCATATCAATGCAATTGCTTTCCATTTTGGGGGAAGAAAGAGGTTGCAAACTCCCTACTCCGTTTGGAGCAGAAGGATTTTCGGCCATGTAACTTCGGAACTTGGGAGCTCTGAAGATCCTACCATTACAGTTGATTTTAGATTGTTTTCTGTGGCGCATGGGCTTCAAATGGGGAGCTCTATGTCGTGTCCAGAAAATTCTTGACGCAGAATTGGTCTTCTTCTACTCATTGTTCAAAGCTAAAGACTTCCCGATTTTAGTAGATCACAGTTGTGGTAAACTTTCCATTATTAGACCAAGAAGACCGAAGAATGGATTTGTGAGGATTTCAGATTCTTGTTGATTTAGAAATGGTGAATCATGTTACAGTGAATTTTATTCAAGATATCGCTAAATGTAATCCAATGGTCTCACCGAGTATTTGACGCATCTACGACAAAGATTATGCATCAGATTGTGCTCTGAACCGTGCAAAAATGAATTACAAACAGGATGCATCTATGACAAACAAGAAGCTGATCAAGAGGTATATATGTAACATATATATATTGTGTGGTGTTACTCTTAATTTTCTTTTGTGGAGCAGATACAATCTTCATCACACTGGAGTTCATGAATAAGCTGCTCCATCATTTTCTTGTACATGGGCATATAATGATCTTTGATCATAGTTTTTGTTAATCTTATCTTGCTGTACAAATGTCTAGGTGTTTCATAGATACATGCATGTTCCTCACCAGGATCATCATCACCTGAACGACCGTTACTGGGTAAACGAATGCATACCATATGCATGATCCGACCAGGAGGGTAAAACCGTTGGTTCTCTGACATGTCCGAGGAAGAAATTGCTTTATTATTCTCCACAGCATCGGCCAACACATTTGCCTCCTCGGTTATCTCGTGAGCAGCGGCAGCTTCTTCCTCTCGCGCTTGCACCTCAGCTTCCTCCTCTTGTTTCTTGAGCTCCTTCTCCAGTTGGTACCAGAGTTCACCTTCAGTCACGGCCTCCATCGTTGATGTGGTTATATCTTTATCCGCTGCCATGAGCTGCTCGTCCTCCTCTTCCACGTCATTGTCTTGTCCTGACTCACTGCTTGAAGAATTGTAATCAACATGGTTCATATTGGTATCTTCACCTACCTCTTCTTCCGCCACAAGAGCTTCAGACGTGCTGGTACTGATCAATGAGGCCTCAGGCATGTCGTCTTCTTTCAGGTTTATCGATTGAGCAGCATGTCGGCGACGTGCCCCCATGCATGACCATGAAGATAGGGTTGGACGCGTACGAGCAACCGCTTGTGCAACATTCTGAGCACCTTTCATCACAACCTTTTAGAAGGGAGAATGAAACAAGTCAAATCTCAATATATCCGCATTTGGGAAGTTGACAGCGAGTTCAGGGCAGCTGATTAAACTATTAAAGAAAAAATTGTGCATTCCTGGAAACAGCCAGTTCAGTTCATTTTGATTTCCACTTTCAACACATTGAGGTTTCCAGAACCCAGACCCCCTTATGAGTCCAAAACTAGTCAAGCTTCTTCCTTGTTCTTTTGGGTTTCTCTTTTTTTTGGGGGGGGGGGGTGTCACAGGTCCGCTGCTTAAGCTGAATTCTAATCAGCTCAAAAAAAAAAAGACAAAAAGAAAAGCAAAAAACAAAGGACAGAGAGAACAGCTCTGAGGAACCGTGGCTCCTCGGAAAACCTCCCTAATGAAATTCAGCCCTTCACTTGCTGAACTGCTTAGCAACATAACACGAGGTGCATTGGTTACTAGCAAGTCCTAGGATGGATAGGCTTGGATGACAAGTTTGTGTAAGATCCCTGTTTGGTCAGGCATACAGTGATTTCTTTACAAGTTAACCATCACCGTAATCTGATTAGAGATTGAGATTGTCAATAAATGACAAGACGAAAATACCTGAGTGCCAGTTGACACAGGTCGCAAAAAAGCACCAGCACCAGCAACCCTTGCTTTTGCAGAGGTGGCTATAGAAGGTAAACGAGAACCTATGGCAGTAGCAGAGCGGTACACGAGGTTTAGAACTCTCGTTCGCTCAACTTGATCACGCAGATCATTCAACCAAGATGATGCTGTAACCTGTTCATGAGGATGTCTCATAAAGAAGTCAACAGAGTTTTCTTGACAGGACATATCACTATAAAGCATCCCCCCCCCCCCGGCCCTCTTCAAAATTCAAACATATTGTTGTAAGCAGTAACTTCCACAATCTATAAGTCAAAATTAAAGATAAAGGGCCGCACTCAGTGAGTTTACAATACCTCAGAACGAAGATCGTCAATAGATGCAGTTGAAAAGGTAGGCACCAAATCAGAACCATTTATGACTGTAGTCACAAAATGCTTCCCTGATTCCGCCAATTCCCATGTCATACAAGCAGCTGTGGAATTCACAATCAGGCAACCACATGAACTTTGCAGCAATGACCAAGTTAATAGAAACAAGACAACCACCACAACAACAAAATGTGAACCCTGCCACTGAAGTCTGGTGAGATCAAAATACAGACAGCCTTAGGTTTACAAACACAGAGCCAGCTACATCCTAGGAACTCGACATTGTGAGTCGTTAACATTTCATCAGATACCCTTCACCGGGGGGGGGGGGGCTCAGCATAGAAATGAGCTGAAAAGCAAACCAAGCATCACATTATCAACCATGGCCATGTCTGGCATTACGAATATACCTCAAAAAGTGGATGTCATGCAAGATGCAAAACCCGAAACTATTATTCTTTTATTCATGTCACAATAGAGGTTCAGTCCCTAGCTGCAAGAGGATCCCTACCATCATTAACTAGTACAAGTTAAGAAATAGCGCATCCTGTGCCAGCAGAAAGGGATTGAGCTTTGACTGTATCAAGTGAAGAAGACATTCTTGCATAATTTGATTCAGTACTCCATGGAAAGCAATGTGAATATATATTCAATTACAAGAAATCAGCATGTTCTTCTCATTCTTTTATGTTCGAGAAGAAAATTGGGTGTTATGGTTGAGATGACTAGGAAGTCGAGCATCTAGAAAGTGAGCTAACGAAGAGAGAGAATGACAAGATGGTTTTCCAATTTCTTTTCTGTTTCTTTTCTTTTCTTTTCGTCAACCCCCACTCTCTTGTCGTTGCGTAAAATAGCTCGCAGGGAAGAGGGCCGATGGTGATCGGAACATAACAGGAGTCAATTAGAAAGGTCGTGAGCAGATAAAGGGACAAGATGAAATGATAACTCAGTTGCCTAAGGGGAGCAAGAGAAAAGGTACTGAAATTTGAACCGTCAAACCCGACATGTGCTTGCAATTTCTCAGCGCATGGACCACATTCCTAGTTGTATTTCTTTGTACCACAGTTCACATGTGTTAAATTTGAATAGTTAGCAACAGGACTTCACAGTAGGACGATTTTTTTCAAATATAAATTGGACGCCAAATGAGGAATTAACTTTCATGAATGACATTCATAATCAGACAAGCACAGAAGTTAAAAATCACCAATCCATCACGTGAAGAGTAATGCAAGAGAACATTTGAAGTATTTACCGGGGGCAAATGTTACACAAGTACTTGAGGAAAACTCTTTCTGTTCGCGAAGTATATATGTCAACAAAGCAGCAGTTCCGCCACCAAGTGAATGACCAACAATCTGAAAAACAAATATATGTGATAAGCTATTCCAGCCAGCACATGCACTCATGAGAGACGGTCAACTATAGGCAAGTGATTCATTTAAAGGCTTTTAGCAAAGATCTACTTTCTTAAGGCAGCGCCTCGAAAATCAATTTCTTCTTCAGCTAACAGGCCATTGACTTCTAAGAGGCCCTATTCATGGAGAACCCAAGACAATGTGGCTCATTGTATTTTGTTCCTTTAACATGCACTCCTGCATCATTGGGTGATGGTAAATCCAGCAAAAAGATACGGCACCCTTCTCCCAGCCTCAAATTCAACAAATGAAAATTCACACAAGAAGCTCTTGTTGCTATCACTCTTTTGATTTGATTAATTGGGTTGTGCTTCATCAAGCATGCAGACAGGAACCAATAGGTGACAACATCACAATTCCCAAGAATTGGCACAATTTTGTCCGGCATCCAGCGCAGTTGACATAATCGCCTGCACTAGCTACGTTCGTTATGCCACATAAATTAAAGTAATTCTTTAATTGTGGGTAATATTACCCGTTCACCAAAGGGGACCCCACAGAAATTTTGTCTACAGCGTAAACATCTGATTTGAGTAAAAATTATCGTAAACAGAACAAGAAGTCTATAAATGCATTGACTGCAATTAATTTAAGGATCAAATTGAGCTTTCAAATGAATTGGATAATAGTTACACAGTATTCATAAGCAAGGTGAAGGAATCCTCACATACATTACCTTGATACTGTAATCAGGATGATCACTCAAAGCCTTAACTAGGCAAGGAGAGCTAAGCTTTGCTATCCAACGAGCTGCAGCAACCATCCCACAATGTGCATAACCTAGAATTAAATTACTTATTCCACCATCATGTAGCACAGAGTGATGAAAAGGGACCACTGCACCCGTTGCTGCTGTTAGAGTATCTTTAATGCTGTGGGTACCCCGTATCAACAAAAGGAAACATTTGGCGCCATGGTCCCTTAAAATGGTGAAAGCAGGCTTCAGAAGCTGCAATTGTTTAACCACCAAGCACAAAACTCAATAAATAGATTCCAAAAAAAGGGGGGGGGGACAGGGAGCTGCTTCCAGCGCCAAGTAGGCTAATTGAACACCATCATGAAGGCCTTAAATATATTTTTATGTTCTAAGTCATCTAATACCCATAGCCATCATTTATCCTTCGTATTGCACTAACTGGTGTGCTGAGGAGCAGCACCGCCCCATCAAATGGGTGGCACCGATCCATGATGAAAGTAAAGCATATTATCTCTAATGTATATGTCAGATTTTTCCAAGACAAATATCAGGTATATAATTGACACTTCCAGCAATATACCTCATATTCTTCACACATTACCAGAACAGGGGAAGGAGGTATTTACATACCCCGGCCTTTGGCTTCTGGAGAAGGACATCTGCTTCTGAGTATCCAGCAGACTCCAAAAAAACAGGAAATGGCTTCTTGGAGAAGAACATGCAAAGAGTCAAGAGTCTCAGATAATATTTTAACTCAGCTACAATTGCTGGGCCTCTAAGCTGCACGCAATCACTCCCAGCATATACAGTAGCCACTTGTAAATCTCCCTGCAGAATAACTACCTTCAGCTGCAGCTCAAATGCTAAAAGAGAGAATTCAAGAGATACTTACTGGGGGTAAGTCTGCTACCATGAAATATAAATCCTCATAGTTTTTAACCTAAATTGTTAAATATCAGATACTCTTGAGTAAATTGTACAGCATTTGAAGGTTAGGAATGCCCATAGATAGAAATTTTTCTAGAAACAAAGAAGTCGAAACCACAAGTATCACTCAATTTTGCGCAGTTAAAACACAAGGACACTTCAAATTTTGGATATAACTTTTTTACCTGCTGATTTGCTGATAACAATTAGGGATGTTCCAAATTCAACTGATTCTCATGGATCAAAAAGAAAACTGACGAAAAATTGCACAAGCTAGAGCAATAACACAATATTGCCCACTTTCCAGGTAACTAAAAAGTACCATTGGGCCCTTTTCCCCCCAATGCTTTAGATCGTAACGGAGTAGAGTTTATGCTTCACTAAACTAACCTCCCTCTTCTTTTTTTCTTTTTCTTTTTCTTTGGCCACAGAGTAGTATGTACTCAACAGCCTCTCTGAGATTCTAAGGATGGCTACATACATCAGACTGCACCCATACCTAACCCAGGTGGCAATCCTGGGTGTGGGTATTGGTTTGGTGATAATAAGATGGAGGAAGAAAACTTCCTCAAGCAAATGCAAATTAGTATATCTAAACCAGCAAGTCTAATCACTGGAAATACAAAGAACAGTGAAATGAAGCATAGAAACTATAGATATGTCCAGCTCTCATAAGAAAAGAACATAATAACTACCAAAACATATCATCTCGCCATCACTGTTGAGCGATCCAAAGCCAACATCAGCTGATTTTATGTCTTAGGTACCAAACTCTGTTTGAGCATAAACAATCTTAACTCTGAAGGTGCTCCTCATATCTATAAGAAAGATTAGGAACTGATTATATGCTCACACACTGTCTCAGAGACAACCTGCTCGCCAAAGACTATAACTTGCCTACACACAATTGCACCAGATGCCAGTGGGAAAAGGGGAGGGATCAAAATAAATTTCTTTTGTTAGTCTTAAGACACGTGTCAACAGCGTTCACCAGCTACTTACCTAAGAACCAAAGAGGACAGCCAAATCCAAATCCAATTCACTATCTTGGATTCCATGTGGGGTGTGGTAGGATCAAAATTATGCCATCGTACCCTTAAATAGCAAGCGGACTCTGTCCATTGGATCCTAAGTTTCTTTGGAAATATAGAGTGCTGGTCTGCTAAGCAGTAGACGACAGCTCAGAAGCTATTTTTCTTTAGTCAATAATGATCTAAAGCTGAATAATTTGTCTAAAACAGACTATTTGGGCTGCCAAAATAGGGGTCCCGAAAAGATACTTAACATTATCATACTTAATAACTTATTGCAACCAAACGCTCTAATTACATTTATCTGATTCTCACACTCCAACTTGACAATGTAAACTCCCACAGTTTAACCGATTGTAGCTTCCATAGCCAAGAATCAGGTAGTCCATCAAGGATTTCACGCTTCAATAGATCTAGCCAAAGTTAAAAACAACAGTTGTCATCAGAATATGTCCCAATGCCCTACTCAAAAACATCACCAGAGAAAACAGCACAACAAATTTGACCGTTTGGTTAGGTTCCAGCATTGCAGGTTCACCAGGAAGAAGTAGAACTAAAAGAGTGGGACAGTAACTTGTTATGAAACTTGATTGCAGACCACAACTGATGTCTATTGCAGAATACAGCATGAGATGTGTTTGACAAGGCCACCGTATTCTCTTGTGTGCATTGGACAGACAATGTTCAGATGCGTACATACACATTGTAAGTTGTAACTAGAAGAAATTATACAACCCGCCTTTTTCAATCAGGTCTGTCAACTTGCATGACTCATCACCCTGATGCCTACAAAGCTTACTTTCAGAATACCGCAAACATCCTCCCACCCCACAAGATCACCAGGTTTTACAATGACAGTGATTGCACGATACTTGGTTAGTAGCAGTTAACATGACTTAAATTGCGCAAATTTTATGCCACACCACAGGATAACTGAATTCCTGATGAAATCATATCTTCATGTACTCCAATTACTACTCTTCAATATCTGAACTTCACTGTGATTAAGGGTATGGAAAAACAAAGTCTTTGTCTTGTCAAGGGCCTCAAGGCTAAAATTGCACACGTCTGACCTATTCGATTCCACCTTTGGCATAGCCCGCACAGGAAGGCGTTGTTCAATACCATAACATGTCCAATATGAAGTTCTATCCTACAAGCTACAGCATTTGGTACTACATACAAAATTCACAAATCACAACCCATACTACTATAAATACATAATTCACCTAACAAAAACCCGTAAAGATTCACCAAACTAGAGTTTACTACGCATTTCCACAATCCAACAGTGATCATCAACAGAAGCAACCCACAACAGAGATTACCTACTTCCCAACAGAAATTCATTCACCGAATCATAAATCAAGCAAATCCAACAAACGAAACCCTAGAAAAAGGCGATAAATCCGTGACATAGAGCACAAACCTGGCGTCGCATAAGATAGTTGATCCCAAACGCCAAGTCACCGATAGGCCACTTCCCCAATGTTTCAGAGTACGTAAACCTAAGCGTCTCCGACAAGGTACTGATCGTCTCAAACCACGTCGCCGGAGCTTGCGCCGGCCTCCGGGAGATCTTCCGCCTCATCGATCTACTCGACTTCGAATCTCCGCCATTGTTTCTGCTCCGATCACCGCCATCGTCGTCGTCCTTCGACGAAATCCGGCGACTCAGCAGGAAGTACAGCACAAGCGCAGCTCCGGCGGCCGTGGCCATTGTCGCCGTCGCCATGGCTGCCGGAATTCAATCCGCCGGGAAGAAATTTCCGAGCAAAATTCACCGATAATCGCCGTGGCAGAATCCAGCATCTATGAGAGAGAGAGAGAGTTCGCGAAAGAGATCCAACGGTTAAGTTTAATCAGGGTTTATCACTTGGGATAAGAGGAGAGAGAAGGACAGTCGGAAGGTGAAAGTAAGAGCACTCCTAACGGTCAGTCATTTTTTTGACTCACCCGGCGCCTATCTCTGTCGTATCATCTTATGAGTTAATTTTTTAGTTTATAATTTTTCTTCTCTTTAATAAAAAATTCATCAATTTGACTCACCAAATAAAATATTATATATGGACCCACTCTATAACACAATTTTATTTTTAGAATCAAAAAATAAAGAAAAACTAATTTAAAATATTAAAAAATAAAAATACAAGCAAAAGACGGAGTGAGAGCTGTCTCACCCCAAGGAGCCTCCTCGCGAGGCGTATGTTGTGCGGCAACCATTGGAGCACTCCCCTTGCCTCACTCCCTTTCTTTCTCCTCCATTTTGGTTCATGAGTCAACCATTGAACATGCTCTAAGAACGAACTGACGGCGAAGTTCCATCACTTTGAAATGACGGACATGACCTTGGGTTTTTAGAGCAAAGTCAATGGTGAGCCATTTTTTGGTTCACCAGTTGGACCCTACCACTGTCACATCAGTCATCTCTCCAACTTTTTACCTCACAATCCTCACTCTCAACAATGGCAGACTCACCATTTTCTCACACCAAATAAAATAATACCTATGGATCCCAAACATAATCATATTTAATTGTTTGAGTTTTATATTTTTTGTTTGGTTGGTCATTTGGTGTAATTATTTTTAGGAAAAATAATTTGGATATGATAATTTGGTAACACGATAAATTGGAGGGTCATAAATTTTTTGAAAAGAACAGTGCAAGAGTTTGAATTAAGAAATTGACAGATGTCTAAATATAGAAACTAAAAGAGTTCGATAAATAAATTAAAAAAGATATATTGGTTGACATTAAACGAAATAAAAATTACAATACGTGAACAATTGAAAATAAATTACAATATGATGATGAATGAAGACAACTAATAATTACCTTGCTTTCATTTTTGGGGGGGTTGGTTATTTGGGTATAACTTTCTTTGTAAGAAAAAATTATGTGCACGTAATAATTATCATACACAACTCATTAGAGGGTCATAATTGTTATTAAAAAAACACAAGATTTTGAAAACAAAAAAAGCACACATGCATGAAATTACAAATTACAAGAGTCTAATGGTAAAATAAAAATAAGGTACATTGGTTGATATGGGACAGGAAAAAAATTACAATAATTGAACAATTTAAAAAAATAACAATATGAAGATCAATCAACTATCCTCTATGTTGTAGACCCGAATTTCTCTTCCATATTTTCTCAATCAAGTCTGCTTGAAGAGCTAAGTGTGTATTGGAGTTGCGAACTTGTCATGATCGTTAAAAGTACGTCTTATAGCATGGATGATAATCATGGTTAACAATAGGCTCCGGGACAGTTCCCTCGACAACGTCGTAGTCAAATGTAAACTCGTAGTTGTTCTGCTCGTCCTCCACAATCATATTATGGAGTATCACACATGATCTCATAATAATACCGAATTCTCTTTGATCAATCAAACGAGCGGAGCCACGTACAATGACAAATCGAGCTTGTAACACACTGAAGGCTCGCTCAACATCCTTCCTTACTGATTCTTGACGTTTTGCGAAAAGTTTTTTCTTCGGCCCTTGGGGAAGTGGGATAGTTTTAACAAATGTCGCCAATTGTGGATAAATTACATTCGAAAGACAGTATCTTATGTTGTACTGATACTCATTGACGACATACTCATATTTAGGAGCACGATCCTCGTACATCTCTTGGAAAACCAGTGAGCGATCAATGACGTTGATGTCATTGAGACTTCCAGGCAACCCTAAGAACGCATGTTATATCCAAAGGTCGTATGATGTAACGGCCTCAAGGATGATTGTTGGCAACTTGTAAACTTGCTTTTGAAATGATGCCCTCCAAATCGTTGGACAATTCTTACACTCCCAGTGCATGCAGTATATGATTCCCAACATACCCGAAAAGTCACAGGTTTCAGCAACTTGCAATAAGCGATCAACATCAGTTTGATTTGGTTTTCTCAAGTACTGCTCCCCGAACACCTCAACGATGCATCAGGCGAACTTTTTCAGGCATTCGATTGTGGTGCTCGCACCAATCTTCAAATACTCGTCAACATAATCAGCTGTTACACCATAGGCAAGCATTCGCATGGCTACGATACATTTGGTTAATGGCGACAACCCACGCTTTCCGGGTGCATTGTACCCCACCTGAAAGTACTCTGAATGATTGCCGAGTGCATCCACAATACGGAGAAATAAGTGCCTCCGCATTCTGAATCTACGTCGAAAATGATGTTCGTTGTACACTGAATCTTCGGCGAAGCAATTTTGGTATAAACGGTTGTGGGCAGCTTTTCCATATCTCCTAATACATCTCCTTTGCATTCAAGGCATAGATGTCGATGGCGTCATCTCTATTGCTGCTTGCTTAAGTTGCACAAGGAACATCATTTGTTGTTGCACTCGTTATTGATATTGGACGTATGCCCCCATGACGGGGATTACAACATCATCATCTTATGAAGAAGAGGACAATGAGGAGGAGGACTATGATTCCTTCCTTAATAGGCAACGTGTCCACATTAAAACTATCAATTACAAATGGCCTGCGCAACATAATAATGGTTATACGTTAATGTATATAAGAGTAACCATTTTTATTAAACAATAATAGGCACACCCATTTTGCATAACTTCATAACATAACATGATAATACCAAACTTATGTCTAATACAACACATAGAAAACTAAAACCATATAGTAATCCGTTACAACATACGATGAGATACATAGTTCTCGTAATCTACAACATTAGGGGGGAGGGGGAACATATTACTGATGTGACGATGAGCTTCCATATCTCCTTTGCATTATTTTCGCTTTCCTTTACTTGTAGTAAGTTGCTTGTTGAGGAGTCATTGTGGAGGTGTCGATAATCATTATTCTATCCTCCTCTCTCCTCATTTTTGCTTCCCTCATCATCATTTTCTGAGCTCTGTCTTGTTTTGTTGTGATGATGAACTCCTTGAACATTTCATTCATATCAATGTTAGAAGTCTTTATCTCCTTCAGCTCAGTTGTTACTATATCAACTACAGTGTTGTTCGCCTTTTGTTTCATCCTTCTCTTTGCGGCTTTCAGACCTTCGGGTCTTTCACCCCCACCAACACCTTCATCTCCAGCCTCTTCAGTGTCGGGTTTGGACATTTTTGATAATCCTGACCCTGACTTAGGTGGGTCACATATCGCCCGCCACTTTGGCTAGTCATTGAGTATCTCATACCAATGCTCCAACTCAAACGTTTTCATTGTACGCTCAGTGTACGATTTGTGGGCCTCTTGTAGAATATATCTTCGCATCATTCCACCAACTGTGATTACTATGTTCCACTTCGATCACAATACCTATCCATTTGTTGACTATTATTGGGGCGCACCGAAGCCATCAGCTGTTACATGTCTTTGAAGTTCGTGCTAATGTCCTTTGTAGACGGTACTCATTAAAAGTTGAGGTCACCCTATTCCAGAAACTAGCTTTCCTTTGGTCAGCCCCAACAACAGGATCTGTGCCTACATTTATCCATGCCCGAATAAGTTGTTGATCTTCGTCAATTGTCTACTTCTTCGCACCACCAACTGTACCTCTCATTACTTCCTCCACGTCCCCCTCATCAATCCTTGTCTCAGTGTTTGTCTCAAACTGTCCCAACCCGAACAGTGATCCTGTCGGTGTGGATAAAGGGGTGGAGTTGCTCCCCAAATAAAGGTAATCTGAATGAGGATGTGGCGGTAGATAGTAAGGAAGGTAGTATGGGTATTCAGTCCCGTGCACATTGAAATGTTCATTATATGTTGATGTGTAATATGGTGGAGGACATTGTCGATGATTCTGACTTGAACAACTCGGATTCCTTGAGTTAAGGCGGGTTAGGTAATATGGATGATGCAAATGATAGTGGTAGTTTTGTGGCACATGGGGGGTAAGAGACATGACGATTGTGTGCGGGGATTGGCGTAACACTATTACCCCCCACTTGGGGTGAATCGTAACCCTCAAGCAAGCTCATAAAGGACGAGAGAGTGTTAGGATCCATATTTCAGATGAAATTACTACCTACAAATTTATAATTAATCGTGTTAATAGGTGCCTCAAGTAACATGTTCATTTTAAATCTCATATACATTTAACATGTTCATTTTAATTTGTTAGTAGCATATACTAAAAAAAAAAAAAAAAACCATTCGCTTTATCAATTAACATGTTAATTTTAGTTATCATATACATTAACATGTTCATATTAATAATATATATGAAAAACCAATTAAACAATTCATTTTATCAAGTAACATGTTCATTTTAATTATCATATACATTAACATGTTCATTTTAAAATTTTAATAAACTATAATTAAAAAAAAGAAAACCATTCGCTTCATCAAGTAGTGATAAACCTATATTTTACACGCTTTTAGGCCTGATTTTTACTTCTTAACTCGGCAGTTTACGGTATAATTTTGTGAGTTTAGAGGTCGATTAATCATTGTTTATCTCAAATCTGCCTAAAAACCGTGTTTTTATGTTTTCAGGGGTTACACTTGAATAAATGAGGAAAACAAGCTACTGTCGCGAAAATGGGAGCTAAAAGGGAGGATTTCAAGCCAAAAGGGGAGTGGCACGGTGTCACCATGCCAGGCAGGCTAACCGTGCCACCCCAGGAATCGAGAGTTCGCCAGGCAGCAATTCGGCACGGTCAGACCGTGCCTACGGGCACGACCGTGCCACTTTAGTAATTTGCGATTAATCGTGTTTTCCGGTTGTAATGAGGGGGTGAAATCAGTTTTAGTTTTTCCTGAATACTCTTCTCTCTCGTTTTAGGCGATTTCTAGGGCTCTTGGGTCTTTCGGATTGTTGCTATTGGATTGAAGTTTAGATCAATATTTGTTTACGCTTCTGATTTAATATTGTCGCAGATTGTTCAGGGTACATTTCTTTACCCCTTTTTCTTCGTTTTAATTCAAGTTCTATATTCCTTGACATGTTATTGTTCTTGATTGAGATGTTGTTTAGAATCATGTTTAGCGGCTAAATTCTTTAATCTTGGATTGGGTGTAGCCCCTATGGTGTGAATTGGGTGCTTGATTCTAGGTTTTTATGAATTTTGTCTAAGGTTTGATTGAACTTTCACTTTGCACGCCAAGTGTTCGATGAATTGCCTGAGAGGGTAAATTCTATGTCCTTAATTAGGGTATAGGAGACTAACGAGAGTTGGGTCCTTTACCTAGAGCGGCTTTGTGAACAATCGAGTTCTTGACATGAGAATAGTTAGGAATCCGATTGGGAATTGAGATTACGTTATCTTGTGGTTTGGTTGTCCTGGTTTCATGAGAATAGATAACTAGGATAATTTAATCAGTCTGATGACCTTCGAGAGAAGGCGCAGATGCACCTAATTGGTAATCATTCCATTTCAATCATTCTGCAGGCAGATTCACACTACCTAGTCTGTTTTCCAATGAACGTCATAGTGTGGTGAACCCCAATCCAGGATTTCTCTCATTATTTGACTTAAAGCCTTATAGAATTAGAGTTTGTCAACCCACTTCACTAGACCTAGCCTAGATTAAGTGTCAAAGATTGCCTCGGTGATTGAAAACCAAGTTCCCTGCGGATACGACCCGTACTTGCCTTTGCTGGCTGCAGTCGGCACCGTGCACTTGCGGTACATTTATAACATAACAAGTTTTTGGCGCCGTTGCCGGGGAGTTGGCGTTTTTCAATATTGGGGTTTACTTCAGCATTCGAGACTAGGCATTTAAAAAAAATCCAAAAAATAAAATAAAATTAAAATTTCAAAAAAAAAAATTCAAAAAATTCAATGGCAATTTTCCATTTTCCCCAATGTGAGCAAGAATTATTTTACCATTATTGGGATCGTTTACATGCTTATCTTGCTCAATGTGCTTCTTGTGGATGTTTATATGAGAAATGGGAAATATTGCATGTTGTTGATGAGGGTGTGAATTGTGAGACCCGTGCTCTCTTTGAGCATTGGGATTTTTATGCTAGAAATGTCGAAGACGCATGGGATTTTCTTGATTGGTTGGCTCGGGATACTTATGAATTTGAAGCTAGTTGTTCTGATTCTTGTACCCCACCCCATTGCATCCCTGATTATGCCCCTCCTGTGTGCGAAATTTGTCATTGTTCTGACCACGCCAGTAATTCTTGTCCCTATTATATTTCTAATGAAAGCTTTGCTCGACTTAGCAATATGATAGAGACAATGAATAAGCAACAAGTTGAGTTTGCTGAGTTTGTTAATGCACAACGGGAGTACGACCTATCACCCGTGACTGACCTTAGTTCTAGTGCTCCTAGACTTGATGTCAATCTGTGTGATGATGGTGCGTCTTTTCCTCCTCTAGAGTCCGGACTAGAGGACGTACTCGACCCTCCCTTGACCACTTCACCCCTTATTGCTCCATCCCTACCTAGCACTCTTAAGGACAATACTATGACCTATCCTGATCCACCTTTCCCTTTAGCTCAGTCGACGGAGTTCGAGGAAGGTGAGATATTTTGTGTTGATGCTAGTATTGATGGGGATGATTTATGTCTTGAGTCAGACGATACTTTTAGTGAGATGCATGATCTTGACGAGATTCTCGAGGGGGGGTCCTGTGTGGATGCTGTGGCTGCAGTTTCATCTAGTTCTGATCTTACTGACCATGTATCCCTCAACCCCCTTGATAGTTCTCCTGCTTCTTCATGTTCACTACCCTCCCCTTCCCCTCAGTATTGTGATCTCTCACCGATTGACTCTCTTGCGATGCTCAAGGGGACTGTGGTTGACTGTTTTGAGTCCCTAGGTGCTTTTAGAGGGTATGACCCCTCCCTTGACCCCTATAGTCTATACCTAGAGGACATGCCTAGAAAAATCATCTTCCCTTTTGCATTCAATCATTCTACGGATTTTTCTAAGGCATTTGATAAATTTAGAAGAGCACTTACTATCACTCCTCTATTCCTGCTTGGGTGCTCTTACTTACACTCATCTGAGTTGCAGGCTCAGGTGTTTGATAAACTTCTGCGAGCGTTGACGGCATCTGAGTTGGCGATGCGCATCCTGAACGCCGTCGAGGAGTGGCTGATGCTCCTCACACTTCCCCAACCTCGTCCTAGCGAGGAATAGTTCGGGTACATTCAGTACCCGACCTGGTATACTCGTTCTCACTCTTCTCCCTTCTTTTTATTTTGCTTTTATTTATTTTCTCTCTTTTTGTTTTTGTTTAGTTGTGGATATTAGGATTGTATTTTTGTTGGTGATCATCTTGTGGTGAAATTTGGATGTTGTTGAGCCGTTGATGGCTATGATCACCATTTTTGTATTTTTCTGGATATTTATTGTGTTGTGATTGGTGGTGTTGTTGGGTTGGTTTTTACATGTTTTTGGTGGTGTTAGTTTGTATATATGTGTGATCTTGTTTTTGTTTGGGTGAGAATGTGTTTTTGGGAGAGTGTGTTTGCTTGTGTATATATGTGTCGATTTTGTATGTCTTGTGTTTGATTTTGTTTTCTTTATTTTTGTGTGTTGGTGATGACTCACGGCTCCCAATGAGGACATTGTGAGATTTAGGTGTGGGGGTGGGGTCGTCATCTCCCCTTTTATTCTTGTTTTTGTGGAATTTTCATTATTTTTGTGTAATTTTTTTTCATTTTTCCTTCTTTTTGTATAAATTTTTCTTTTCCTTTTGAATTTAGGGGAGTTTTGTACTATTTAGATCAGTCTTAATCTCTGGTACTTTGGCTATTAGCTCGTATATAAGTATAATGTGCGTGATGGATATTCACCCCAAGTTTATCATTGTAGGCCTCAGTTCTAACCCCAACAGTCCATTGTAATTTTGTAATCCAGTCCTGATTATTGTATTATCATTACCCTACATTCTTAGTCTTCCATGATCGGCTCTCCCACTTGTTTACTGCACAGTTCCCCTTATATGTGCTTGCACCCCCTTTTTCAAAAACAAAAGCAAAAACAAAAACAAACTCATGCGCTACTGGGTGTATCCCTTTGAGGCGTTGCAAGAGTTTGGATTGAAAAAAAAAAGAAGAAGATGAAGAAAAAAAGGGGGGGGGGGGGAGGAAAGAGTTTGGAAAGGCAAGTAAGTACCCCTTTGAGGCATGCGCTACTGGGTGTTACCCTTTGAGGCAATACTGCTACTGGGGAAGCCTGCTTTCCATGCTAGCCATTCAAAAAGGTAGCTTGTGTCAGTAAAGTGGGATTGGGTTTGGTTTTGGTTGGCCAAAGTTTTAGGGTGATGATACACTTGCACACCAGGCACCAGGTTGGATTCAATATTTTCATGTGTCGTGGGATGAAAGCTGATGCCTAGATACCATTCTTTGGGATGATGTGTCCTGAAATGCATATAATGCTTGTGTACAGACTGATACTTGAGTTACTATGGGGTTTTGGTTGATCCGATTGTGTACAGTTTACCCCGATGTATATATTGTGTTTTGTCATTTTCCTTTTTTTCGTTTTTGTTTCTCTTTCTTTGTTTCTCCTTTTTGAGATTTTATGGGTATATCTTCTGCAAACCCTCACGAGACCTTACTCGTCCACTTGGGGTGACCAAGGGGTTTAAAGGGCTTGTTGCATACGCTAAATGCAACCGTGATTCCTACGAAAGTGAGTTAGTTGTTTACTTTAGTTTTTCTTTTATTTTGCTCGAGGACGAGCAAAAGATAGGTGTGGGGGTGTGTTGAACGGTAAATTTACCTGTTTTAAGTGCCTCTTTCACTCACTTTTTGCTCGTATAATAACTTAATCTTTAGTTTTCTTATTTGTTTTATTTATATTTTGTAGGAAATAATCCAAAATCAAGCAAATATCGCAAAAAGGGACGAAGACGGGACAAAACAGCGAAAACCGGCAAAAGGGGGCAAAATCGGGGGGAAACGGACCACCGTGCCAGCAATGTGGCACGGTGTGGCCGTGCCACGTGGCACGTCCGTGCCACATGGCACGGTCGTGCCTCCCCCCCAATTTTGCCGTCTGCTCAGGTTTCTATTTAAGCTTTGTTCGGGGGTCGCTCGGGGGTTCTTCCAGGCGATTTTTAGGGTAGTTTAGTTTAGGTTTTAGCCAATAAAAACTCCATTGGGAGGATTAGATTAGGGTTGTATTGGATTGTTCTTGGATTCAAGCATTTGGATTTGAAGTTCCTTCCATCAATCTATAAGCCTTCTTCTCTCTTTCTCCACTTATTTCAATTTCGTTATTGTTTGTTCTTATTTTGATTATGTTAGTTTAGATTGTGTTCAGTTTATTTGTTTGGTTTTCATTGTTAATTTATGTTATTTAGTTGTTTAGATTCGTTTTATTTCATTCTCTTTGTTTTGTTCTTCAAGTTTATGTTCTTAGTTGTTAGTTTAGGGTTCCATGTGTTTTTCATGTGTGGTTGGTAGATTGTGTTGGCTTGGGTTGTGATTAGCCTCTTGATGGCGAATTAGTCTTGTATGTGGCCTAACCATACCCAATCTATGCCTAGAACCTAGAGTTTTTCCTCACGCCCGCCAAGTGTTCGATGAAATGCTTGAGAGAGCTTTCATCCATATTTTTGGGCGATTGACTTATGCTGAGAGGTGAGGTCAATTAGCTAGTGTGGGAGAGGGAATAGCCGAGTTCGGGACACGAAAGTAGTATCCGAATCGAGCTAGGTCCGGGGTTGCTAGTTTTGTGGTCTAATTCGACTAACCCCACGAAAGTAGGTGGTTACGCGAATTAGACTAGCTCATGACCCTTGAGAGAGGGCTTGGGTGGTCTTTGATGGTGCAACGATGGTCTTTGATGTTGATTTTAATTTTTAATAGCTTGTTCATTTTAATTATCATACACATTATCATCTTCATTTTAATAACATTTACGAAAAATAAAGGAAACCATTCGTTTTATGAAATAACATGTTAATTTTAGTTATCATATACCTTAACATGTTCATATTAATAACATATATGAAAAACAAATTAAACTATGCATTTTATCAAGTAACATGTTCATCTTAATTATCATATACATTAACATGTTCATTTGTAATTCTTAATAGCATATAATAATAAAAAAAAAGGAAACCACTCACATATAATAACATACACATATAATAACATATAATAACATATACATTAACATGCTTTAAAATATTAACGTAATTATATTTTCATGCAATATTTAAACCCTTCATGTCAAAATGTTTCCTAAAACATATAATCATATTGTGTTAAAAACATATAATCAAATTTTAATTATCTTACCTTTATAAAAATAACATTTAATCATTTCATATTATTCTACTATATATATCATCTCATAGCTATTACATGTGAACAATTAATTCATAGCTAGTATATTAAAAACATATACTCATTATAAATTTTAATATATCAACAAACACATAACAATAAATTAAATTGCTACTCACAATTGTCTTCACTTCTTCCTTGACAAAATATAACACCAACAACTTATCTACAAATACAAAAATAACAATGTTAGTCAAATAAAATCTCAAATTTAATATACAAATTAAGTATTCAAGGAAGCTAAAAATAGAAATTCTTACTATTTTTCTCACTTCTTCCTTGATAAATTAACTCAATAAAGATGCAAACAAAATGACAGATTTTATGAAGAGGATGAGAGAGTGAGTGAATTTGTGAGACAAAAATTGAAACTAATTTAATGAATTTATAACAAAAATTACCACAATTTTTTAAAAAAATATATAATGGGGTAGAGAGACGTTGGGCCAACGTCTCCCTGCCCAATGACTATCTACCATTTCAATTGGTTTTGTCACTTTCCCAAACAGCTTAGGTGTTAAAAAAAAAAAAAATCTGGTCAGCGCCCCAAAACAACATCATTTTGGGGCGCGAAAGGACCAAAAAAATTAGAACGGGTGCCTCGCGCCCCATAGTTGCTCGTCGAGCCGCAAGCCGCCGCCGCCCACTACAGACAACCGAGCCATCTCTCTCCTCTCGGGCCTCTCTCTCTTTTCAAGCTCGCCAGCAGTTGTTTGTGCTCTTAGAGCACTTACAATAATCTTCATCTTGCTTTATTTCTACTTATTACTCATTATCAAATATAATATTTAAAAAATCAAATTTTCTTTGGTACTAAAAATATACCAAATCTCACAATAAAAATACAATTTTTTATATATGTAAGCCCCACAATAATTTAGATGGTAGATTATAAATGATTAGGACTATAAAATGAATGATAATTTATGATACTTTTTCATGTGCTTGGGGCCCGTCTTATTTTGAATTCGCTCATATTTAAACCAATAAATTGAATTTTTTATGCCAAAGATCGGAGATCATAATAAAAACAAAAAAGATAATCTAGGCAAATTTATATTTGGGTGGAATTAAATGTGAGCTTTATTATGAATGCTCGCTCTTACAGAATGGCTTGGGATGGGATCGTGGGAAAGTGTAAAGTGTTCGAGTTGGCAAGGATGAGGGATAATTTATAATATGTATCTAGGAGTGTGTATTTGTACTAATTACATATATATTTTTAAAAATTTGTATTTATGATATAAATAATTTTTAATATATAATGCTGACGTAATTCATAAATATATATATATTCTTAAATGATATACACTGAGTTGGAAAGCGAAAGTGGTGAGCATATATTGCGCGTTGAACATTGGAAGGATAGATGATCACGGAAAACCAAGGTGGTGGAGGAGAGAGAGCCAGAGAGGTAGTCGTGGGGTTGATGAGGGACAAATTAAACCACATCAAAAAAAAAACATAGAATATTGGGGGAAGGCACTTTTTCCATGCACTTGATTGAGAATAATAATAATTTATTTTTAGATGAGTTATATTATTTAAAGTAATTATTAAAATACTCTTAATCTTTAAAATGGAAAAGTTGGTGCAAACAAGTAGTATTATTCTTTATAAATTACATTATGTCTTTATGAATATTCAAAATGTATTTTAGAAAGAAAGATTACGTGTAAGTTTGAAATTAATTCAGGAAAAAATGGGTCTATCGAGGAAAAAATGGACTAGGATCACAAGATAGTAGGCCTAGTTAGGTTATAAAAATACAAATAAATTGCTTTGTATCATTGTATGTGGCAGTATATGTGAACTTGATGAAGGGTGACAATGGGACGTATATCGGGTGGATTTACTATCACTCATACCTATTTTCAAAATTAATATCCATATTTATTGAAATTGTAAAACTATACTCATACTCTTATACATTGGGTATAGTGGATATACGGGTTTTACTCGCATACGTAGAAAAAAAATGTATTAAACTCATTTTATATCAATATTCAACATCAAATGGTCAATATGTTACATGAACATCAATCTTCCAACGAAATATCATATATGCCAAACACAACTAAAATTTCCAAATTCAAGCAAAAAATTAACACTCGATAGTTATAGTTTCTAACAAAATGTCCTACTGGAGGCTTGAATATAATATAAATCAAAGCAACTAGCAAAATATCTAAGCCAAAGCTTGTATGCAACAAACTAGAACTTTAAAGAAACAGGTACGAGTTTTATATTGAGAGAATATGGGGTAGGTACTAGGGGTGGGCAAAAAAAACCGAAATCGAAAAACCAAATCGAAAAACAGGTTAACCGATTTGATTTTTCTAAAAAAATTCAGTTTGGTTAACCGAACCGAAAAAAATTTGCGGTTTCGGTTTCAGTTCGGCCATTTGAAATTCGGTTAACTGAAGCCAAAACCTACACTTTTATTTAAAAAATAACTAAATTTGCAGGTTGGTGCTGTCTCGGGAGGTCACGGTACCAAGCGCCGATGGTTCGTTGAGGTACGTCTCCGCTCTCTATCTCTAGCTTTTTTCGTACGTCGGTCGTTGATTTTGCAATCGTTTTTCTCTTCAAACCTTTTCTCAAGACTGTTTTTGTGGGTCTTATGGAATCAACCTCTCTATGGGCAGAAATACCGGTAGAGGTAAGGTTGCCTACAGCTGGATCTCCCCAGACCCCGCGAAAGCGGGACCCGCATTGGGAGTTTGTTGTTGTTGTTGTTGTCTTGGTCAAGTGTAAATTTTATAATTATTAAAGATAAGATTAAACATACAATAATGTGTAAATTAATATTTGGTGTCTTGAAAGTTAAATTAATTAAAAAAAGGAATGAAAATTGAAAATTAATAATTTAAATTAACGGTTAATCAGTACCCGAACTGAAAATCCAGTTAACCGAACCGAGAATCCGGTTAACCGAGTTTTTCGGTTCGGTTACGGTTCACATTTTTGCCGAACCGAAAGTCTCGGTTCGGTTTACGGTTCGCAATTTTTGCAAACCTAATTTTCAGTTAACCAAATTTTCGGTTAATTGGTTTTTATCACCCCCTAGCAGGTACGAGACAATATTGATAAAATCGGCATGAGGTGGGTATGAGACAGGTGGGAGTTATACTCATACTCATACCTCTAACCATACCCGTTTTAGCAATACACACCTCATACTTTTTTTTTTTCATTTTTAATACCCATATTTATACCCGTTGGGGCGGATTTTACAAATTTTTAAACGAGTACAGCTCTTTTTTGCTGGACCTAAACTTGATCATACACATTTGAAACATATCCATTATAGTTTAACAGGTACAAACAAGCGGTTTCTATTCAATTAAATAAAATGCTAATATTTTAAATCTAATTAATCATTTGTGAAAGGGTAATATCATTGAAAACCACATTTAAAAGTTTTGATAACATACTTCTACAAATAAAGATGGGTCTGATTTAAATGGTGTTGCATTTTTTTTTTCTTCCTTCCTGAAACTTAGTTTAAAATTTATGTTCCATTCCTAAATTTTCAATTTTCAATGTCAAATTATAATTCTTTTAGTGAAGCAAGTCAACTGAATGGAAGAATCATTTCATTTTAACATTGTTTGGCTATTGAAATAGAGTGAAAGTGTGCCTTTGAGAGGAGCTCCGGCAGTGGAGAACTGAAGCTAAAACACTCATAGGTGGTGCCTTCCTTAATAACTTATAAATTATAAACCACCGGCAATTTCTTATGTGCTTCCGCGAGCACATACTCTCGTTATCCACGTATATATATATATATATATATATATATATATATATATATATATATATGATGTGTAATTTTGCAGAGACTGGTACGACTACGAGCAAATTTTGAGATTAGTAATTAACAAAAATCATCAATGAGCCCTTATAGATCAAATCAAATTTAAACCATGATAATTACTTTATGCGTGTGAAGCTTCTGAGAATTATAAATTTATCCTTTAAATATTTCAAACATGTCTAGACATAATATATACTGTGTCCTTAAATCCAATAGTCGTAATAAATACTGTTCACGATAATTGGATAGATTTAATATTATTCAAAATTATGTACGTATCGCTAAGTCTCGTGAGTGGACTTCATCCATTATTAAATAATAGCTTGTTTGTTCGATAAAACAAAAAAAAAAGCATTTGTTCACTTCTAAATTTGTAAGTTTTTTTAAAATAAAATTTTAGTGCAAAGAGAGGCACAAAGACCCATAATATCGACGGAATCTAGACTTAAATTTGTAGTGGTACACTTTCAAAAAAGTTTATCAGTTGAATTAACCGATTCAAAACCTTAATATTTTAAACGGGAAATAAGCAACATTCTTTTTTTTTTTCTTCGTCACTACAATATTTGGTCATGTCTCTCGAAATCAACCTTTCTACAGGTAGAAATACTGATAGAGATAAGGTTGCTTACAGTTGGATCTCTCCAGATCCCGTAAAAGCGGAACCCACACTGAGAAATGTTATCGTACTAAAATATTCGGTCATGAAATTCGTTAGGTATTAATAAGATAGATGGGTCCCTCCAAGAAAAATGATGAATTCACAGACTCACAGTAAACTAAGTACAGCAGCACCTTTTATAGCACAGCAGATCAGTGAGCCCGGCTAGCCTCTTTTTTTCTTTTTTTTTTCAATAAATAAATTTTAATAAGAATTTGTATTGATTGATCAACATTTAGTTATGATCAATCTATGGTCAGAATTGACACGAGGAAAGTGGTGGTTGTATAAATGCATGCAGATGCAGCTTGTCATCTTCACACTTTCAATTTCTCGTGCCAACCTTTTGTGCCTTTAATGACAATAATACAACTATTTAAATGTTGGTAAATTTAAAATTTAGGTTTAATACATGAGAGCTACAAATTGTCATTTTCTATGCTTTGGGGAAAAACACGGTTATAACTCGCGACTTCTTTTACACAATTAAGTGGTCAATCTGTTGAATTTTTGTACATAATTAGATTTTATGACTGGTAGGTGAAGGTAACAAGTTAGATCAGATCAAAGTCAATAGATACATGAGTTATAATGAGTGTCGGGCCTATAAAAAAAAATTCATTTATAGTCCACATTTCTCTCAAAAAGGAGAAACATCGCCTCCACATGATCTGAACCCTGGCTAGGGTAGATTTGAGGGGGGGGGGGTTCTCCATATGTACCTTATCTAATTCCTTTTCCATTTACTTCCTCTTGAGGTGTTTAGGTTTGCTCTTTTCCATGAACATATAAAATAGAAAATGGGAAGGAGTGAGATCGATGGAATGAGATTTTTCTGAAAGGCGTAGGAAGGAGAGGGTCAGGGTGAGGTTTTTTTGAAATGGGTGAGCTTTTTCGGAATGAAGGGCGGAAAATAGTGAGATAGAATGAGATGAAGTAAAAAAGATGATAAAAAATCACAATTGACCAGCAAAAACAAAACGACATAAATAGATACAAATTAAAAAATAAGGGTACATGAGGATTAACTACTTAACCTTGTTCTCCACCCATACAAGCCATGACAATAATATATATGACTTCAACTGTTTTCATGAACTTCATGAAAGCTAATAACTTTTCACAAAGGCTAATCTATGTTACTCCCTCTATCTCTCTTTAAAATGAGGGTTGCCATGGCCCATGCATGGCCTATGATTATTAAAGCTAATAAGGAGAACATCACAACTCGATATTTGAGGACAGGCTCCTACTACACTATACTTGCATAGACTTTTGTAATGCGAGTCCCAAAAAATAAGGCTTGGCAACTTGGGTCATGGAGTAGTTGCAAAATTTCAAATTGCAACATCCAATGTTGCTCCCTTTGGTCTTCTCATTTGAGCTAATTTCTATTGTCTTTTAATTTGCTAAATGGTTATCTGTCAAACCTAAATACCTCAATAACAATAACTTTCAGTGTCGGTCTTATTTTCGCGGGGTCTGGGGAAATCCAGATTTAGACATGCAGTCTTACTCCTACGCACATTACTCCTCATAGAGAAACTGTTTCCTGTAGACCCACAAAATTTTTTTTAGTAATTTATTTATTATTTTTCAATTAGCAACTCATCGGTTTAAATATAGCTTTACAAAATTTGGCACAACCTGATTTTCGAGGTACCATAATATGACTTGGAAAAATTTAGTAGCAATAGAGAGTTTTAAAGCATAAGGTTAGCTATTCCAATCATACTAGTATCTTAAATACCTATTAAAGTTGTGATGTTCAATAGTGATTTTAATAATGATTCAATGGATACTTTTTTCTGGGATGTGTTTATATATTGTCATCGTTACAACAATATCATTATATTTGAAATAGTTAATTAGAAGGGGGAGGGGGTCAGGAATTTATTTTTATATCGAAAAGGGTGTTCTGTTTTTTATTTTCTAAAACAAGAAGATAGTGTCTTTTTCGATCTTATATAAACTAATTAACAAATGTATGCGTCTTGTTTCCTACTATAATAGCAGTAGACAAAAATATTAGTCATTCGATGCACCTAAACAAAATAAAAAATAATATCTTATTACAAGATACTTCTTAAGTATCGTATTTTGATTTAAAAATTATATTTTACTGTTTTGAATTGAAAAAAGAAAATACGATTAAATACTGAAAGTGTGTTACAATTTATAAATTCCATAAAATAATATTTTTGTCCATGTTTTCCGTATTTATAAAATTACTTGTATCATATATCATACGGGCGGAGTTGCTCCGATTAGGGCATCAATTTGTATCTATTGGCGTAACTGACGAATATCTAAGCTTGGCAATTCATAATCAATTATAATTATTAAAAAAATTTGGCATCTTAAATCATAAAATACATTAATTTAGATTGAGACAAGTCATTTAAATATATCTTGTAGCAAACTAGAAATATATCATATATCAAAAACAAAAAAAAACCCCTCATTTGAGACGGTCAACATATTGGAGAATCCACATGGGAGCTCGATGCAGCTAGCCCAATAGGCTCCACATTTTTAGGGCTTGTGCTATATAAAGGTAAGAGAAAAAAACCATATTTACCTATCTATTTGGTTTCCACATTTTCTTTGCGATAGATATGATGTATTTGAATAAGAGAAACACGATAAAGGAAAGAGCTTAGCATCCTGGACAAGATTATTTACCGGCCTTACTTAAGTTA
>JACYFF010019584.1:1961446-2022037 GCA_017589665.1 Selenicereus undatus
TATATATATATATATAACCTGAGTAACAATGCATATATGTAAGTCTATCATAAACAAGTTGAAATGAACCAGCTGGCTATCAGACGAGTAATCTGCATATCCCTCCTTAATCCAACAAGAAATATTATCATAAAAATTTCCTAAGAATATTGAATTTCTTTCATCACATGTGGTTAATTTAAATTTTTTGTAACATTAATTTTAAAAAAGTAAGAAATAAATTGAAACGAACGTAATTATAATTACGATTAATATATATTTTACCTCGAATGAACCATAAATAATATTAAGACCCTCATATAAATCTATTCACCCTCCTTTATAAAAAATAAATTTTAAAAAAACACACACACACAATAAATATGGTTGCTATCCTCTTCAAATTTCCTGTTAGGATGGTACAAATTTATTATTATTTTTTTTTTTTTGAAAGAATAGGATGGTACAAAACTTAAAAGAGAGTTTAAATTTTTTTAGACGTTACAACAACATACATTACATACACCCTAGTCAGTACCCTACTGTAACTGCCAAGAGGAAAAAAGCGAAATTGATGGCCAAACCAATGGGGATTAGTAAGGAAGACCAACTAATCCACTGCCACGTGGCAAGATTAATCACACAAAAAAAACATAACCCTTTTATGTTTGCTCCTAATAGTCCCTTTAACTTTCCTTAATTCCCACCAACTAATCCAAAAAATTCCCATTAATTATTAATTAAACACATTGATTCAATTCAAATGCCCTCCCTTGTTTTTCTTAACCGCTCCACCCTCCCCCCCCCCTCCCTTCTCTCTCTAAATTTCCTCATTCTCTCTCCTCCATTTGTAAACATTCTCAGAGAAGTTACATTACAAGCAATGGTGAGAGTGAAACAAGAGCGACATTATGATGATGATGATGATGATGATGATGATGTTAAATCTCAGTTAGCCATTGAGACTTTCAACATTTACAAAAATGCCCATTATAATAGTTGTGTTCATATTGCTCACTTCAGAACCAATTCTGCCTTCATTGATTGGTACTCAATTCTCAGAGTAAGCTCATTTCTCCTCTTATTCTTCTTTGTTTTCGTAATTTCTTGAAGCACTGGTGGCTTCGTTATGCAATCTGTGTAACAGATAATGCTGCATACATATGATATGAACGAACCCTGTCAAAAACAGGGTTCGGAATGAGTGTTGTAACAGTCATGTGATTTCTTTGATCATGGGGGACTCATTGTTAACACAGGTAGGAGAGGATGCAAGCATTGACACCATAAGAAAGCAATATCTTAAGCTTGGTGGGTTTTTCCTTTTTTTTATTTTCCTTTTTTTCTTCTTGTATGTTAAAATATAACCCTTTTTTTTTTGGTTAATCATGTTTTTATATATAAATGTTGTGTGTGTGTGTGTATATAGCATTGCTCCTACATCCAGACAAGAACAAACATCCCAAGGCAGAGTTTGCCTTCAAGCTCATTTCCCAGGTAGCTATTCTTTTTTTTTTTTTTTGGTTTTTTCCCCTTTTTGTATGTCTTGTCATTCTCTAATTGTTTTGACTGGTTTTTCAAGGGAGTTTTTGGCATTAACTTAGACCCTTTTGTTTTTTTAGGTTATAACTAATCAACATAATTGAAATAGAACAGCTAGGATTAGGACTTAGGGCCCCACTTGTCATGCCCACTCAATTGATGTGACAATTTCATTTCCTAAGATTTGTGCATAGTTTTTCAGTCACCAACTTAATTAACTAGTGGATTAGGGTATGCATGTATGTATAACTATTTGTGTGACTAAATTATGTTTACACGTCATGTATGGATTATATATAGAGAATTGTTTCTTATAGACTTGATACACTGTAATGCAATACAGAACAACAAGAATAACTTTTAGTGTGGATTCCGATTCTGCCTTGAGAATACAATTAGTAAAGAAATTAAGGGGGTACATCTCTGCTTTTTCATAGGAATTGCTAGAATGTACAAACAATTGCTAGAATAGATAAACAATACTCTGGTTTGATGAACAAGAATATCTGTTGCTAAGCCTTGAAGTTGGTTGTTAAATGCATTAGCAACTCGGTTTGGTTTGGTAGCAAAAATTTGTTTGTTAATGGTTTTCGTGACCAACTAAATCCCGATGCTAATAGGTTTTAGTTTGCCTAGAGTGAGACTATATCACGATAATTGACTATAAGATGCTAATGTCATGTTGGCCTTGATTTTGCTCGTTAAGGGTCATATACATCAACCATTTTAGCGTCGTTTACGTTGAGATGGTCTCACCTACGAATTTGCAATTACTATTAATGCTTTGAGACCAATAGTAGATTTCATAGCTAACAGTTACTGAACAATGTACCATGTACATGGGCCAGCATCTATGTTACTCTAACCTGTCATTTGTCAAACTCTCGACACTCGACAAACTATGACTCTTGACAGTTTAAGTTACATTCAAAATCTGCAAATTCTCTCGGAAATAAGCGAGTTTGACACTTAGACAAGTATCTACATCGAACACATGCACTCAAGTCTATGTAACATAGATCAAAATCTTATGCCTATGCATTTGCAGGCATATAAATGTCTGAGTGATGATGGAAGAAGAAGCTCCTTCAACTTGGAGAGACACAGAAACCTCTGCACTGAATGCATCATAACCTCACATTACTCTCCCAATCCTCCACAAAACACCCAACACAAACCAAAACATCCACCCCACAACTCAAAAACCCACAAAATTCTCCAACACTTGAGGGTGATCACAGAGCAACTCAGGGAGGAAGCCAGGGTTATAGAGAGCTGCATCAAGCTCAATAATCGAGGCTCGAACAACGAGTGCCCAGTTTTCGATCCCAAAAGATATGCCCATTTAGGCTACCCACATAGAACAGACCATCATCATCATCAACATGGGTATAATCTTTACAGGAAAAGTGCAAGTTTTGAAGATGGGGTTATGAAGGGTCATGATCAGAGAAGAAGAAGGAGATGTGAAACCCCTGTTTTTGAACTTAGAACAGATTGCAGTCCCTTGAATGCCAGTAATTCTTCTGCTTGTGTTATTTCTTAGGAGTTAGTTTCATTTTGAGTAAAGATAGAGGCTAGATATTGCAAAGAGTATATTGTTAGTTTTTTAAAGCCTCCTTTTTTTTGGTTTATTGTTATTCTTTTAATTTTGGCTACCATAAGGAGATTATAATTTGACGAAAATTTCTAGGGTGAAATTATTCGTGACAAGTACATTTCGTGGAACTATTTGATAAAGAGTACGATACGTTTTAAAGAAAAGTCGACTGAAGATCCCATCCTTAACAAGGTAAATCGCGTTCAAGCTATAGAGGATTAGGGAGGTCAAGAAACAGGAATTGAAGTTGGACCAAATCAAACTTTGTTAGTCACTCGTATTTTCCCATTAGGATGCACGCTCTAGTATTTGAATTCAACTGTCGGAAACTCGAAATCTCCTATTCTAAGGTGATCTAGACGTCATTAAATCACTATCAAAGGCTCCTGGGCGATGTGCTCTTTATCCAATCTTAAAATTGAAAATTTGATATTCATATAATACATCTTTTAAAATGTACGAGTTTACTGCTTCCGTTAGACCGTAAATTTAACTCGTAACTTGGGTTTACTATTAGGTCAAGTTAGATGGTTTCATGATTAAACACAAAAAAGTACTGAAGCTTTTTGGATTAATGGCCCAAAAGAGCCCAATCCTTTGGGTAGTATGTGAAGCAATCCACAAACTCAGTCTTTCTTTAATTTTTAAAACTTCACAATGCGGCCCAGCCCAAATCCTTTTGATTTAACTGGTTCAAGAAAATTTCTAACACCCCTTCATGGACTGTACTCTAGAATTAAATTAGGGTTTGTGGGTGTCAGTTTTCTCCACAAAAACTGTAATATATAATCAAAATGAGGTTTGTGGGTATGTTGTTAGACCTGCTTATGTAGACCTTTGTGTCTCGTTTATACCAAAAAGTCGAACTAAAGTCGGATGAAACTCGACTCAAATCTTGACGAACCACTGTGATTTTGAACTAATAGCTAAGATTGAGATTTTTAATACATTATATTTCAGGTTAAATTCTCATATGTCTATTACATTGCAGTGCTGGTACGTGCTCCTTTCTTTAACCTCGAGATAATGTATAATCTGTTCAATTTTAAAGAATGTTAATTATAAGTAATTTAGTAGAAGCATATTGAAGATGTTATCTAGTTTGCACCATCAAATGGGCAAACACACAAATTAATTTATATATACATTAATTGTATTATAAAAATGTGATGTTCTTAACAATCTAATATTGAATGAGTACGTAGCTTATAAGCATAGATCAGCCAGGCACAAGATTCTTTCCCAAAGTTTGCTATAAATAAATAAAGAAATTGAGTTTCTTCCTTTAACATTAAATTCTAATTAAGTTATGCAGTTGCTCGTATAACACTCATATCTATTCCCACTCACCTCACACCCTGATTGTTTGAATGTAGAATTGTAGATTGCTATTGGTAAGGTACGCAAAACCCGTACTTCTCGTCTGTTGTGTCATGCTGATTTGTGTTATTTTGTGTAATTAGGTCTCGTATTTGTTAAAGTAGTTTACCAATCAATTTTCAACTTCTAAATATCTTCTTTAAGTGTTTTATGTGGTTCTACTAGAAAAGATCTCTTTACGAACAGTCATGTGCGTATGGATAATGCTGCCTATATCTGAATCTCCCAAGACCTTGCGAAAGCAAACCCATACCAAGAGTTATGATCTGTTTGTTGTTAAGTGGAAATTAAATATTTTTGTTTTCACACATAGTGAGCATGAATTGATGGTGACATAATATTTATCCCTCTTTTTCCAGAGGAAAAAATAAAAATAACCCGGGCGGCCCCCGGCCGCGGGGGGGCCGAAGCCCATGCAACTTTGCAAGATTGATTGGTCATTTTAACAGTACAGTGACATGTACAACAAATCCAGTTGCGATTTCCTTCACATGCAAAAGAAAAAAGGAAAACAAAACAAAACAAAAAGCTGACGTGTCATACGAATGGTCAACCAAGTATGAGGAGGAAAGCTAAGCAGTAAGATGGAGCATTTACATTACGCCACTTTCATATATATATGTAGTTGGGGGATGAAATGGAATTAAGAAGTTCATATTTATATATTTATTTGCATCTAAATTTATTATGTGTACTTGTTTTCTCTATTTTGCAATAATTATCTACAATAGATTAAAATAATGAAAGTCAATAGATTCTTTTTAACCTACAAAGTAATTGATTTTTGCTGGCTTTATTCAAAACGGTTGTAGTTAAGAAATTGAATTTGTCTAAGTTTATTTTTATTGAACTAAACTTGTCTTATTTATTTGGCAATTGGAATGTGTAGATTGTAATATTGGTAAATTGAACAAGCTTAGATTTTTATTTTATTTTTTTGGCTCAGGTTGAATATTTGAACTTATTTCAACTAAACTAGAGATCTGTTATTTTCAACTGTTTTTGTTGACACTATGAACTATATTGGCAAAATTAAATTGAACCCGGTTTTTTTTTTTTTTTGGTTGAATTGAACTTATGTAACTTATGCACTCTTCTTTTCTACTTTAAGTATAGTCAAAAGCTTAAAGCTGTACACCTTTTTTTGTGTGTTTTACATCTTATTATCGTTTCTTATAGCTTATAGTTTAACATTATATTAAAAGATAAAGGGTGAAATACTATTGAATTATAAATTTATCTAAATTTAACTTGGATATAAGTCAAATTTTTTTAAAACTGATTTAAATTGAATTGATTTATTTTTTTATTTGAATTGTACTAAATTAAATTTATTCTAAAAAAAGTTATTTTCTTAAAAAAATAAATTAAAAAAAGGGGCCATAGGCCCATAGCCGAAGGTGTTGATAGGAAAGTCTAAGGTATAGTTGTTGCAGTAATGAAACAAAAGGATAGGAATGAAATGCTTGGCTTTTTTGTATGTTTATTTATGAATCCCAAGAAAAAACCAAAAAAAACAAAGTAGTGTTCAGTAAAAATTAAAAAGTAAAATTATTAAAATATTACCCACTGTAGGGTGGAAAACTCTGTCACTCCTTTGTATGTTTATGCATTCATATGCTTTGCTTTTCTTTTCTTTTTTTTTTCCTCCTCTCTTTTACTTAACATCAAATATTTAGGAATAATATATATACATCTCTTAAAAGACTTCTTTTTTTTTTTGGGTTTTTGATCCTCAATTTCACTGAAATCGAGCTACTATAAGCCCAATAAGAGGTGAAGTTCTCCCATCACATATTTTCTTTATTCACAAAACTCAAATTCGAAACCTCACTTAAAAAGAACAAGTATCAACCCACTTGAACCAATCTGTGTTAGTATCTAAAATTACATCTTTAAATAATCAAAAGTTGTCGGTATGAGAAAGATTAAAATTAATTTAAAAAAAACCCTTCTTCTAAATAGCTTTGATTTTTAGAGTGTTTCTTCTAAAGTAGCCTAGCAAAAATTAGAAGTGCACTTTTTTAACTTTTTGTTTGATGGTCTAAGTGGGAAATTACATGTTTTTGTTTACACGTATATTGAGCCAAAAATTGATGGTGATATTTAGTTTATTTTCTTTAAAAAAAGGGGAAAAAGAAAAAGATAAGAGAGGGGGGCCCAAGCTTATGCAACTGAGCAAAATTGATTGGTCATTTGAATGGGACATTTATATATGTACACCAAAGGATTTCTACACATCATAAAAACTTTATTAAAAAAAAAACAAACAAAACGAAACAAAAAGTTGACGTGGCATACGAATGGTCAACCAAAGAGAAGGAAGGAAGATGAGCATTCACATTATGCCACTCTCACATATGTAGTTGGGAGATGAAATAGAATTGTGAAGTTCATACTTATCCACTTATCTAATTATTTAATTATTTATTTATTTATTTGCATCTAATGCAGCTTATTATGTGCATTTCTTTTCTCTATTTTTCAATAATTATTTTAATTTAACGAATTAAATCAAAGAGAAATTAATAGACTCCTTTTAAATTAAAAGATAGTTGTTGATTTAAGTTCCTGTATATTACTGAATGTGATTTTCTCAATGATACAAGATGAATTTTCAACAAATTAACATCACTAAATAAGTTTAATAATAATAATGCTGATATTTCCTCCATTTAATAATAAAAAAATATATGTTTCCAGTTTTATAATATTGTCAACTTATTCAATTATGTTAATTTGTTAAAAACCCATCTTGTATGATTGAGAAAATTACATTCAGTGCATTATTTCATATATTTCTAATATTTGTTTTTATTATGGTAACTATAAGATAGTGTGGGTACCTACAATAATACATAAGACAACATCCATTTATTTGAGAAATCGGATTCTTCATCCTACAAATAATTGATTGTAATATAAGAAACATTGAATGAACCGATATCAACTTTTGCTCGACTGGATTATACATATGAACTCGTTTCAACTAAACTAATATTCTATTATTTTCAACTTTTTTTTTTCTATGATTTATTTGAACAACACTGATTGAACTGAATTGATTTTATTTTTAATTAAATTAAACTTATTTTTTTCTAATTAAACTGATTTGAACCTAATACTGTTGAATTATGAACTTATTTTTATTAAACAAATCATAACTCATTTTTTAAAAACTAAACTGAACTGAATTTATTTATTTTTGTTAAATTAGACTAAACTAAATTTTAAAAAACCACTTTTTTTTTTAAAGAAGAGGGCCATATGGCCAAAGTTGCTGAAGGGTAGTCCAAGGTATAGTTGTTGTAGTACTAAAACAAAAGATAAGAATGAAATGAGCATAATGAATGTGAGAAGAAGAAAAATCCATAGAAATTACTAGTGTGAGTGTGAAGATGAAGAAGCCAGTAGGAAAAGCAAAGTTGAGTTATTGGTGAGACATAACGATAAACAATAGTAATAGTATGGCTCTGTTTGGTAAACAGCTATTAGCTGTTAGCTGTTAACTATTTGAGTTGACTATTTGTATTAGTTGTTTGAATTAACTATTTTGTTGAAAAACTGTTTTATAAAATTAGCTGTTTCTGATAAAGTTGTGAGACAAAAAGCTAATTCTTCAAAAAGCTCTTCCAAAAAGCTCATGAAATAAGCTTCGTTAAATTCGCTTTTTGGACCCAACAAGCTTTTTTTAAAAAGTTCTTTCACCAAACACTCAAATTAATTTTTTTACTTGATCAAAAAAATAATCTTAATTAAAAAAAAATTATAAAAAACTATTTATTAAACAGGGTCTATATATATTGGCTATGATTTCATAGTACATGCAAAAGGAAGGGAAAAAAAAGGAAAAAAACAAAGACAATGAAGAAGTGTTGGTGTTGGTGTTGGCATTGGTGATGGGTGGACTGGAAAGACTTGGCGTTGGGCATTGCCAGGCTTGCAATATACCCCGCCTTTTATTCCATGATTGGCTGTGGGGCCCTCTCTGCCCTGTCAACCCACATGCGGACTCGACATCCCATGCTCCTTGCTCTCTCTCTCCTACTATTTCTCTCTATTTTTTTAATATTAATATTCTAGTTTATTTGTGTATTTTATTTAGGTTTATAGTTTTATTATTTGTATTTTGTTTGATGTTTCTTGATTCTTGATTGTTTATCACTGTCAGTTTAATTATCACCACCTGATGAGCCTACTATGAAAACTACGTCCAACCATTTCCATCGTACATATTTTGTTGTATTCCTTATTTTAAAAATATTAAAAAAAAAAGGGATTGGATGTTCAACTAAAAGTCAAATGCATTACAACTGTAAGAAGAAATCAAAATTGAATGCGTATTCCGGACATGTTCTTTTCATTGAAAAATATAGGTTAGAAAATAAGTTAAGTTGGTTGAAGTTAATCAAAGTTGGTTGAAGTGGGTTAAAGTTGATATATTTTTTATATGATGGGTAGAAGTTTGCTAAACTCTTGAAATTAACCTCTCTATAGGTATGGATGTCGGTAGAAGTAAGATTGTGTATATCTAAATCTCTCCAAATTCATCGAAAGCGGAACCCACATTGAGAGGTGCCGTTGTAGAAGTTGGTTGAAATAATAAGTTGAAGTTGATATATATTTTTTATACTATATGTAGAAATTTGTTAAAATAATATGTTGAAACTGATTGAAGTTAGTAAATTTGAATTTGCCAACCAAAATAACAGGGCCTCAATGCATCAATTTTAATTATCAATTTGCTAAATTCTTTGTATATAATTTTTCGTATATTAAATTTTAAGTTTAATTTTCTCTTCTTTATTTGCATTTAAATTTTACTCTACTTTCATGTCTCATTTATACCAAATCGCGCTGATGATGTAACACCTGAGAGGAGAGGGACGTCAATATAAAATTGAAATGCGCCTTTGTATTTGTCAATTAATTAAATGAATGACTTTGACAAATATCATATGCGTTGAGAATTTGGGGGAAATAGATTCCTGTAGGATGATAAACGTTTTTTACCATCCAAATAAAAAAGGCTAACATAGTATTATATAATATTTTAAATAAATAATGGATAATAAATCCCTCCAAAATAAGAAAATGATCCGCTCTCATAATTTAAAAAAATGTTAATTTTTCTTTAAAAAAAAAGAATAACTTTAGTCTCACCAAAAGAAACACACACCTCATAAGGCAAGTAGTTATTTTTTGGGTCTTGAATCCTCCACTCCACTGAAATCGAGTTACTGTTGGACCAATAAAGTGTAAAGCTCTTCCATCACAAAATTTCTCAATTTATAAGGGCATTCTCAGTCAGAATTCCAATTTTTTGAACTCTGACATGTCACATCAGCAAAAATTTCATATTTTTAGAACTTGCATTCCATCACTTCTCCAACCCATGGAACTCCAATTTGAATAACCCAATAAAAAAATTTACCATTGACCCACTTCATAACACACAACCTATTTTTTTAATCATATAAAAATTATTTATATCCTCAAAAAAAAAAGAAAAAAGAAAAAAAATAATAAAAAAACAGAGGAGAGAGACCGCGTGGAGGCCTGCGGGAAGAGGCACGCGTGGCACTGGCTGAGATGGGGGCGGGTGTCCCGCGTGTGGGAGGGGGGTGCTCGCGGGTAATGGGCTGGGAATGCCCTAAGACTCAAACCCAGGACCTTGGTTAAGGGAACCAAGTATCAAACAATTTAAACCAATTTGTGTTGGTATAAGACAAGTAGTTCTTCTACTGATATTGGGTCATCTTTGACAAATGACATAGAAGACATTGAAAACTCTACATACCATTTTGACATTACTATTACATTGAGCAACTTAGCTCTTGAGAAGGAAGAGACCGAAGAAAAATGTTTTAAAAAAAGGTGACCTGAGTACCATACACTAATGTTCCAGATAATTTAAAAAGCAAAGCCGAATGGAACATGGTCATATGAGTTGATACCATCACGAGTTGTATTGTAGAAAAATATCAAGTGTAAGTTGATCCATTTATCTTTATATTATATTCAATCCGATCTTATGAGAATTGTTCAAATGACTCATCAAATCCTACGAAAATTGTTAAATAAGCTTTAAAGTTAAGGAAGAAACTCGGTATTTCGTTATTGGTGAGAAAAACTCCAACCACTAAGAGAATTACAATATATTCATATAAATAGTTCGAAAAAAAAAGAAACCAATAACTAAAACCAATAAATAAAAGAAATGACAAATTAAATTAAATTAAATTAAATTGAAGTTAGTGATTTGGGGAAGAGCAAGGAGCATCACGTAGAAATTGGGATTTTCTAAATAACCTTCCCATTTTGATAATCACATGATATTTCATTCACTCATTCTCAATATAACTGGAAAAGGAAACTTTTTTATCCGTTAAATGCCATTGACTTGGGAATAAATGACGTTTTACCAAACTGACAGAATAGTCTCTTAATGTGCACGATTGTGTTCATCAACGTCGGACATTAGACTGGGAAAATTGAATAGACCTTTTGGTACGTTTGAAAATTCATATTTCAGTTATAACGTTTTGTTTTAATTATACCAACGTCCACGTCTCTTTACAAGAATTGAGTATAAATAACGTGAAGACTCTCTATAATTACGCCTCATAACGTGGGCTTACAAATGTATTTTGAATTTACAGTTTATAAAGTCGAATTGCTTCTCATTTAAATTCCAATATTAATTTTATATAAGATAATTTTACTTAAAATTACAAATAACTTATCAATACAGGTTGTTTCAAGTGGTTTGGTACTTATTTTTTTTAAATAAGGTATTAGAATTTATTGGACCAACAGTGACTAGACTCCGGTAAAACTACAGATGATTTGAAATAACTTAACAAGTCCTTATATTTATCACAGTCAAAATCCACGTTGAGCTTAATTTAGCAAGTACTGAAAAATATACACCCTAATATTGGAAATTTCTCATGTGCTCCCAATAGCACGTGTTCTCATTGTCCACGTATATATATTTTTCACGTGTGTATTTGTCATATATTAGTTTTTTAATATATATTTGATGATTTGACTTGTAAAAGTATATGTTCTCAAGAGTATGATATATACATATTGCCTAATACTATTCAAAATATAGCCTTTTTAACATCTTTGTACGTTATAGAACTAGAAAAGTCACACAATGACACCAAGAACACCCTGAAAAAAAAAAAAGGGAAAAACAAAGTTGAGTAGATACGAATTTTCAGCCACAAACAAGGCGAGTTGTTCTGAGCTGCCCCAACTACTCGTTGGCTTATAGTTCAAAAATAAAAAATAAAGAAAAACATTTTTTTTTATCCTACAAAATAAAAATAAAATAACATTGAAACACATGTACTGCCAGTCTGCCACTAGCGTACTGGCACATTGTTACGGTATATAACTAATTCTCAGGCACTATTGTTTAGTCAACATCTCACTGCTGATGCCCCAATTTATTTATTTATTTTTAAAGTATATTATTAGATGTAACAGTCATATCTTGAAATTGTAAAATTACAACAAATTGGTTCTATATAGATTTTAAATTTTAAAAATTATGCACTACGGACTACTCTATTGAAAAAAAATACTGAAAGTTTAGAGATATATTTTACTCTAATCCAGTATAATTTAAGTTGAAAAAATAATTGAAACTTGTATTTTTCAACTATTTATATTACGGACCAGTAATATATTGATGAAGTATGAAAAAATGCCCTAATGAAGTCCGGTAAAATTACTCAACTTTTTTTTTCCCCTTATGACATAAACTTGATATGAACAAGTCTTTGTTATGAACAAACAAGTCTTTGTTTAACTCGTTTTACAAAAAGTTATGAACACATTAAAATGATGCCTTGAAATACTAAAGCACATGTAAAAACTAATGCCACATAAGTGGCGGAATTTTAATTGATATATTTGTAATCAAACTATTAAATGTAGATGTGAATTTTTATTTGAATCTTTATGTATGAAATAATTGACAATTCCAATGTAAAAAAAGAGATGATTGGAGAAGCTGAACATATTAAAGCAACCACAATGGTTGGCTCGCGAGGAAGAAATGGAGGAGAGAGAAAATGGTGATGCAAGGCAAATTTTGCGGCAATAGCCCTGTGCCTCACGCCTCACGGGGAGGCTCACACCAGTGAGCTTCCTCGTGAGTGTGTTTTGTTTTTTTAAAATATTTTTTTATTAGTTTTTTTTTAATTCTAAAAATAAAGTTGTGTGTTATGGAGTTGGTGTATAGGTATTATTTTATTGTTAGATATAGAGTCCATATGTATTATTTTATTTAGTGAGAGAAAGTAGTGAGCCTGTCATTGCAGAGACTGAGGATTGTAAGGCAAAAAATTAGAGAGATGACTGATGTGGCAGTGGTAGGACCCAATTGGTGAGCCAAAAAATGGTTCACCATTGTTTTTGCTCTTAATTCATTATACGAATATCATTTAATTTAATTGATAATTTTTTCTTTTGGCATTATTCCAATAAATTGATGTTTAAAAGGGTCTTCACACCTGATTTGTGCACAAAGAAAAGAAAAAAAAATGTTGCTTTATCAGAATATACTTAAAACCTACGCTTATTTAATGTCAAAAAAATTAGTATTTTTTACGCCTAGCGATAAATAGGCAAAATTATATACACTAAGGTCGAGATGAGTTGATTGAGTTTATCACAAACGTACGGCCTATTCTTTTTGTTGGTAAATTCAAATTTACCAACCGTAACCACCTTGAACCAACATCAACCACTTCAATCAACTTCCCACTATTTCAACCAACTTCGATCTGCCCATCATACAAAAAAAAAAAAAAAATCAATCTACTTCATCAAAAAAATGCTCACTTCAATCAACCAACTTTACCTATTTACCAACCCATATTTTTAAACGAAAAGAACATGCCCATGGTATAAAAGAAATTGATTCAAAAATTGAGAACATCAAATCCTAAAACCAATTTGATTGAGATTTGGGATGGAGAGAGACATGTATTTAAAACGAATAATGATAGCATGTAATAATGGGAAATAGTACAATAAGATTGAGCATCAATGTATGATGGTAATTGTATGGTGGAAATTTTACTAAAGTGTGAATGTGATGAACATTAGGAAGGGTAGGATAATCTTTAAATGCTTAACTTGCAAGAGTTTCTCTTTTTGAAACTAATTTACACTATTATTGCAACTAGTATCTTTAAAATTTTGTTAGCTATAATGGAGCTTAAAATAAAGTCTTAAAAAAGGTCTCATAAATGCTTTACAAATTGAACAACTGTTTTTTTTCCCCATACAAAAGGACATGAAGAGGCTAACATGGGTGACATTTAACTCCAAATTAATGTTAAGAGCTTTTAAAAACTTCAGGTTCTGTTCTTTTCGTCAGTAAAATGGGGTGAGTAAAAAGATAAAGTGGGTTGAAGTAGGTTGAAATGGATTGAATATTATTTATATGATAAATTGAACTTAGTTAAAATAGTGGAAGTGGATTGGAGTGGGTTGAGATTGGTATTTTGAAATTTATCAATGAAAAGAACTGCCCTTACTAGTGGAGTTAATTAACAACCAAAAAATATATTAAAAAACCTATAACAATAATGTGACCCAATTTCGTATCATGCTTCTAAAGTGTGTAATTTAATAATTTCAATCACATAAGTACACACATATTATAACTTTCTTACCTAACATATATATATATATATATATATATATATATATATATATATATATATATATGTGGGTATTGATGTATAGACAACCTATACTATAATTGCGAGTGTAAATACTCTCATTATTTATTTCATACTTTTACTCACATGTATTTGTTATGTGGGCAAGTTTTACTATGGAACCATTTGGCCTTAGAATGGCAACACAATGTGACTCGTACAAATAATGCACGGGTCAAGCCCTTAATACTTAACCCTGCCTGTTTACAATGCATCAAATATTTTTCAATCAAAACAAGTGTGCACAACATGAGTTAATCTCATATTTTCGACAGAGGAGAAATGATATTGGATACCAATTGAACAATAAGTTCGTGGTTCCACCAAAACAAATAACTAATTAGTTCTTTTTTTTTGGTATAAAGTGAGGCCAGCAAAGAAGTATAGGCGATTCAAACCTATGTCTATAAAAAAAAAACTTTTAAGCTAGAACGGTTAAAAGTTTAGAAGTCTATGAGACAGCCTCGGGGCAGTATGTGAACTTTGATAAGATGGACGGATCTTTTAGCAAGGGTGTCCCCCATGCTAGACGGGCGGCTATCACCTCAGTTCTCGATATAAGGGAGGTGCTCTCCCACGACAAACACCCCGGGTTGCCAACGGTGGTGGGTCGGTCGAAGAAGAAGCCCTTTCTCTTCCTAGCGGACAGGATCAGAAGCAGAATGTCGAGCTGGATGGGACGACTATCCTCGTGGGCAGGACGGGAAGTGCTTATCAAAGCGGTAGCTCAAGCTATCCCAACCTACGCTATGAGCATTTTCAAATTCCCGCAGGAACTGTGTAATTCCATCCAGACAGCGATAAATCGATTTTGGTGGGGCAATAAGCGAGATGGGGGGAGGATACACTGGCTCAGTGCACCGAAACTTTGCATGAAAAAGGAGGATGGGGGAATCAGGTTCAGGGACACGAATGCTTTCAATGAGGCGCTACTCGCTAAACAGTTTTGGATGCTAGTAAAAAACCCGGAGTCTCTGGTTGCACAACTTTTGCAGGCTAAGTATTTTGCGTCTGGAGATATCTTCTCGGCTACCCTTGGGCCTAAACCGAACTTTACGTGGCGCAGCATATTGGGGGTGCGTGACATTGTCGTCAAAGGGACTCGATGGCTGGTGGGGAATGGGCAATCTATTGAGGTTTGGAACGGTCGCTGGATTCCTAGGCCAACCTCTTTCAAGGTAATCACGCCCAAACCTGCCCATCTCCCTAACATGTGTGTGTGTGATCTTATTGACTTTGAAAATGCATGCTGGCACGAGAGTCTTGTCAAAGAACACTTCCTACCCCTTGATGCTGAGATGATATTGGCTATACCCTTGTGTGCTTCTTGGCCCAATGATAAACTAATATGGCGCTGTTGTCTGGATGGGTCCTTTACGGTTCGCTCGGCATATCATATGATCATGAAAGAGAAGCGTCTGGGCAAAGACTCCCAGTGAGGGGACTTCGGGCCCTCGATAATCAATTTGGAAAGCACTTTGGGATTTATGCTTGCCTCCCCGAATTAAACTGTTTGCGTGGAGACTTTGCAAGGGGATTCTGCCAACAAACTCCAAGCTAGCCCGACACTTGCCTTCCTAGAGCATGAACTATTCTATCTGTGGACACCATAAGGAAAGCGATCTACATGCGTTACTAGAATGCCCCCTGGCAGTCCAAGTATGGGGAGGAAGCTAAATGAGCAATTGCTTTTGGGAGTCGAAATTCCGAGACATGGAGGATTGCATAGCGTCAACCTCTAAAATGGTAGACTTAGACAAGTTGGGGGACTTCCTTGCTATTCTTTGGGAGATTTGGAACGCACAGAATCGCTTTGTCTTTCGGAACTCGGATCGTAACATACAGTCCCTAGCCTGGAGAGTTGCTGAGTTTCTCAGGAGCTACCGTGAGTTACAAGCCAGGGTGGAGCCAACTGTAACCCGCCACCTTGTCATTTGGAGTCCCCCTACGTTGGGTCTCTACAAGATGAACTTTGATGGAGGGAAGCTCGAGGAAACGGGCTGGGGCAGAGGCTTCGTTATTAGAAACTCTCTGGGCGAAGTGGTGTTGGCCGGAATCGAACAGGGTCCCAGTTTCACTGAACCAGTGTTGGAGGAGGCGTTAGCGTGCCTTCTGGGGTTGAGACGAGTGTTAGCAGCGGGCCTTGACAACGTCGTGGTGGAAGGAGACTGCCTCCCACTGATCCAGGCTATGGGGAGGAATAAAATCCAGGACTCCTTCGTGGGGCTTATTGTCAAGGATATTTTATCAGTTGTGTGTTCTTTTCGGTTTTGTTCATGGTCGTTCGTTAAACGAGGGGGAAATCGTGTTACACATGAGCTTGTTCATCTGCAACCCTTTAGTTTTTGCCTTAGAATTTGGGAATCGGAGGTCCCTGACAGCATAGCTGAGCGGGCATCCGATGACATGTACCTTTTCTTTAATTCGAATATTGAGTGACCCCCTCTCTTTTCTGATAAAAAAAATAAAAAACAACTTTTAAAGATTTTACTAGTTGAACTGACTTGAAAGTTGTCTGTTTGTCGAAAGACCTGACTCAGGATAAGAGGTTGTGGCGGGATAGGATTAAGATATTAGATCGCTGAGAGCCGACCCGTACTTGTCTTTTGGTTGCTGTGGCATAATGCTGACAGATGTTTTCGTATGTTGTGTTTGTATGCAGGTTGAACTGTCGTCTGAGAAGAGTTCTCGTTGGCTTACCTCTGATTGTTAAGGTATATTTCCTTCCTCTGTTTTATTGTCATTTTGTTACATAGCTTCAACAGCTAGTCTTTTTAATATATCTTACTTTTCCCTTGCTATGTGTCCTTAATCTTTTCATTAAATATTTTTTGTGGGTCTCTTGGAATCAACCTTTCTACGGGTAAAAATGTCGGTAGGAATAAGGTTACTTACAGTTGGATTTCTCCAGACCCTGCAAAAGCGAAATTCATATTGGGAGGTGTTGTTGTACTAGTTGAACCGACCAAACTTCGTACAAATAAGCAATTAGTGAGTTGTTCCAAACGGGCAAAAGCAAGCGTGGCAAGATATTAGTGGGGTTTGTTGAAGGGTTCACATAGGCTTCCGGTTCACATGAACGTTCACCTCGCTAATCAATCTCTCTTTAACAGACAATTACACTCTGTTAATATTAAGTACCAATTTTTTTCCCCCTTTTTTTTATTTCTTCCCCTTCATCATCTTCCTCTCTCCAATCTCCTTCTTTATCTCTCTGCCTCTTCACCCACTCCAGATGAGAGAGAAAGAGAGAGAAGGGGCCGTCACAAGAATTTTGTCGGCGACAAGCGTTTTTGGAGTGGGGAAGACAGGAGAGAGAAACACACAATCAAACACAAGTAATTTAATTCAGTAATTACCCAGTACTATAAATACTATACTGGGTAATTATTGGCTCTTTTAATTCGAATTAATTCTCCTTCCCATAATTACGATTATTCTAATGCAAGTTTTTCTTTTGGTAAGTACCCTTTTTTTCCCTTTTTTGTTTTCATAAAGATTTTGCTTATATGAAGCTGGCATTTCCTTGTATTAAAAAAGGTTTTTTTTCCCCCTCTTGTTCTTCTCTCCTTCTTCATCTGTCCGACTGTCCCTCTTGATGCCCCATTTATTATTTTGTCGTTTACATAATCAACACTACTTATAAACCATAATCATAGAGGGGAAAAACAGGGGGTTGGGGGAAAAACAAGAGGGTAGAGAGAAAAATAAGATTTATTTGTTTGTTTGTTTATTTGTTTATTTTTACTCTTGGGTATTTTTTAATTGTTTGATTTCATTGTTTTTAGCTGGTGGTGCAACAAGATTTTTATTTTGGGTGTTGTTAGGTCATTGGGTCTTCCTCTCTCTGTGTATGTGTGGTTGTTTGTTTGAGGTTTTTTTCCTCTCTCCTCTCCACTGCACATTCTGCAGAAGCTGTGACCCCAAGAAGATGCTAGTAAGTATGTTTTTTATTTTGTGGGTATTGCAAATTTTTCCCACAATGCCTACAAAATTATGTCACTTTATGCTCATTACAGTGTTGATCTGCAGATTTTGTGATCTGGGTTTGCTTGCATTTGGTTTGGTATTGCTTGATTCAAAGAGTTAGATCCTTGCTTCTTTGTGATTCAATTGTGGAGTTTTGATTTTAGTGACAGTTTTTACTCCATCTACTAGGGATTTTGCTTTTGTTTCAGTGAGATTTCAGTGGATTTTTGTGGGTGTTTTTTGCTTGAGATTCTTAGTTGTTCTAGTTGATTACTGTCTATTCTTTACTGGCTATTGTTACTTTACTTCACTCTTGTCTTCTTCTCCTCACTATCAAGCTAGTTGGCAAATTGCTGGCTGTGCAAAGGTCAATTCTTCTGCAGTCTCTCTTGACTTTAATCAGTATTTACCCACTGAATTCAGAAATCTAAGCAATTTCTTTTTCTGGGTTTTCCCCTTTTTCTTATTTTTCCTAACCAATTTTCTTCATCTGCACAAATCCTTGCTCTTTAGCACATTTCTTGCCTAAATTTGCCAGGTTATGGGTTGTGAAGTGGCTGTGGTTGCTCAAAGTCCTTTTTTTTTTTCGTGGGTCAATCTCAGTGTTCCAATTCTGCTTCTGGCCAGAGTGCTCTTACTATTCAGTGAAATTTCAATGTGGAAGTTGTTCTTAACATGTGCTTTTCTGGTCATTTTAGGTGGCATTGCTTCTGCTTCTTGTGTTTGGTAACGCGGTCGAAATCTTTGGGGAAGAGAGTGATGAACAATGTAGATACAAGCCAGAATTGGAGCCAAGACCTCATAGTGTGTCAATTGTGGAATTTGGTGCTGTTGGAGATGGGAAAACTTTGAATACCGGTGCATTTCAAAATGCCATTTTCTATCTCAACTCATTTGCAGATAAGGGCGGTGCTCAATTGTATGTTCCAGCAGGGAAGTGGCTTACTGGGAGTTTCAATCTCACTAGTCATCTAACCCTTTTCTTGGAGAAGGATGCCACTATTCTTGGTTCTCAGGTTCAATTCCATTGCCCGATCTTAAAGTTGCGTTGCATAACTTTGGCCTTTGCGCGACCCAGAGATGGCAATGCCCAAAGTTCAATTTTGTGCATCACTTCTCTTATTGTAATGTGGACTGAGATACAAATTACTTCACTATATTTGTCTTTCTGCGCAAGAATATCATCCCTCCTGAGATGGCACACGGGTGGTTGTGATCTTGTTGTAGTTGTTTTGCATTATGCGTAGGAAACATCACTGTATGGTCTGTTTGGCTCAAATCTCTATTAGCATATTCTGATTTTCCTAATTCTTATACGTGCAGGATCCTTCACAATGGGGAATAACTAATCAGTTGCCGTCATATGGTAGCAGAACTGAGAAAAGGCGATATCGGAGCTTGATAAATGGTTACAGTTTGAGTGATGTAGTCATAACAGGTGCAATTTCATTTACATGTTCTAATTTCAGCTCATCTTTGTATTTTGCAATGACTGAAGATTGAGTGTGTATGTGTGTGTTTGTGTCTCTATTTGATTGAGCCAGGTAATAATGGTATTATTGACGGGCAAGGCTCTTTCTGGTGGGATGCCTTTGTTGCTCATACCCTGAATTATAGCCGTCCTCATCTTGTGGAGATTGTGGACTCCGTTGGGGTAGTGGTCTCAAATTTGACGTTTTTGAATGCGCCTTCATATAATATACATCCCGTTTACTGCAGGTATCTATGTCAAACTTTGACTGTCTTCTTGAAACATAACACATTACACACGTATATCTATTGATGGGCATGTTGTGAGTCTTTATAAATATTTGAATGCATTGCAGCCATGTCCTAGTACAAAACATTTCTGCATATGCTCCATCATCATCTCCTGATACAGTTGGCATAGTCCCAGGTTAGCTTCTGTAATCTGAGTTGGCGAATGGAATTGTTCATTGTACACTGTTGTTATGATTCTGATATTGTTTGCTGCCTTAGCCCCATCTGCGTGAACTGTCGTTATCGTTAAATTCTGATATATACCTGCTTCGAAGTACATAATATTCTTCTAGCCCTTGCTGAAGGGAATCAATAATGGAGAGCTATAAGCCTATAGGGGACAGCTTCTTTTTAGCTTCATGTGTTTTCCTTTTCTGGTGCTTTTGTGTGGAAACAGTTATTGCTTTTTGTACAGGCTGTTTGCACATTGGCTGACCTTGGATAATGTTATGTTCAGAAATCAACTGTACAGTTGTACCTAATACCATCTTCTGCTTCGCCAACCAAGTGTGCGACTATCTTTCAATTGCTGCATTCTGTTTGAATAGCTCCTCAATTTATCACTGTGATCCTTCTAGCTGCCGATTCACTAGGAAAAATTCTGGTGACAAGAGCTCCATAGTCCTGTATCATTTACCTTTACTAAAGAAAAACTGCATATTAGGCCATATTCTAGGCTAGGATGTGACTGCTTACTTTAGAGACTTGTTTTTAGGTTTTGCCAATGCCTTTTTTCTCCTATATGCTCATGTATCACCTGACCTTCTTTAATGTCCACCTCATCTGTTAAGGCTGGAGGAAATGGATGCTTTTCTTCTTGAAATGGTGTCAATGGCAAGCATGAGCGGATTTTTGTAGTCAATCTTGGGTTATGGCTACAAAATTCCTGGTCTATTGTTCCTTCCCCAAAGTTTGTTGAAGGCTTCCTAATTGAGTTGTAAATCTTATGAGCTTATGCACACATTGTAAAAGCTGAAAAATTAGATCTTTCTCCAGGAACTATGGTCCGACATAAAAGCATTGTGTAGAATAGGAAAGAGATGTCCCAAGGGTGGTTGTAGTTTTACCTAATGGTTGGAGTCTATGTTTTCTTTGACGCAGTTGGAGTCTATGTTTTCTTTGACGCATGCCCCTACCTGGCATTCGCTATTGTGGTGCTAGGTACATCTTTTTCTCCTAGCTATTCTAAGCCCCTACCTGGTCTAGTTGTGGTGGGTGCTCTGTACATCTTTTTCTCCTAGCTATTCTAACAAGGACTTAGGTATGATCCACCATGAAACAAGTTCTTGTGTTCTTGGTCTAAAATGAAAGTTCAAGTCATCATGCCTGTGTCAAAGCATTGAATAATGACTAATGAGTACAGACATAGTCGCTTGAGGTAAAATAAGGAGTTTTCAGGAACACAGTCTTCTAGTAACTTTCCACTAGTCATCAATTCACAACTGAAACACATGAACTACCCTCCTGGATAATTGATTGCGTTCATCATGTTCCGAAGTCGAAAAGACTTCTTTTAGAGACACTCCAAGCTTTATTGAAAATGAAGAAGCTGGAGAAATAGGTGGAGAGCCTCGAGCAAAATATATTTGGGCTAGTTTGGACCAGCGTGGAAGATGATGTTTACTTCTAGATGTCTTTGACAATCTCCATTATCCTTGTCTCTAAAGTTAGATGCTGAGTTTCTTGTAGAGTAGTTGATACGCCTACAGATACTGTATTTAGAAGACACAGGGTATGATTCTTACTCCTAGGTATGCCTCTATTGGGCATCTCAATGTTCTTCGTTGGTCATACTCTCATAGAAAAACATCATGTATGATCACCAATCATAAAGTAGGTAGCCAATGCCTTTTAAATGTTAGGTTTAACTGAAAGCCTATAGGTTGTGCAGCTAAGGCTGCCATCTAACCCTCCTCTGTGATGTCTTAGTTGGGACTCTGTTGTATTTGCCTGGCTTGGTTTAGTTTGTACTATGACTATTCCTGATGTGTTGGTTGGATGTAATGGTGGTGTTCAATAGGGTGATATGAATGATCCGGTCACCCTTGAGCCCGACAGCTTTTATAAGTGAAGTAGACTTCCTAATGCTGGTTTTCTTTAAAAAAAAAAAAACCAAAATTGGGGCAGGAATTGCTTGGCATTGGTTTTTGAGATCATGCTAATCCCATTTCCATTGGTGATGTTCTTTCTTCTGAGCATAGTCCCCCCCCCAAAAGGAAATAAAATGTATTTCTAGTTTGTGTTTCTTTTTTTGTTTTGGGGATTTGCAATATATGTTCCAACTTCAACTTGACTGTTAAATTGTGAATTCAGACTCTTCCGATCACGTGTGCATTGAGAACAGCGACATAAGCATGGGTTTTGATGCCATCGCTCTTAAAAGTGGCTGGGATGAATATGGCATTGCTTACAATAGGTCTACTACTTATGTACATATCAAAGAGGTCCAACTTCAAGCATCGGCTGGTTCTGCTTTGGTGTTTGGCAGTCAGATGTCGGGTGGAATTTCTAATGTGCTGGCTCAGCAGCTCCATATAAACAACTCATTCACCGGCATTGATTTCAGGACTGCCATAGGCAGAGGTGGGTTTATAAAGAACATAACTGCTTCTAATGTGTCAATGGAAAATGTTAACACTGCGTTCAGTGCTAATGGTCAATGGAGCACCCATCCTGATGACAAATATGACCCCAGTGCTCTCCCGGTTGTGGACAAGATCACGATTAGCAATGTTATCGGGGTGAACATAACCATAGCCGGTAACTTCAGTGGGATTGAAGATTCTCCTTTCGGGATCTCCCTGTACAACATCTCCTTATCTCTGAATGCAGCCTCATCCGCCACCTGGGTATGTTCTAATGTTTTCGGGTCTTCTGAGAATGTCTATCCCGAGCCTTGCCCTGAGCTTGAGAGCTCCCTTTCAAGTTCATCCTTTGGATCAATCTCCACCCAAATCTCCGATGGTCTAGCCACAGATTCATAATATGTCCATTTGCTCACATCCGCGTGCCTTGAACCCTGCTCGGTGGAATTGGGTTTATTCTTCATCGCTCATTCACAGTCATGAATAGGATAGATTCTTTGCAGTAATAAGTCACATCCCCTCAAAAGTATATTTCATTATTCTTCATCTTCTTCTTGTCCATTGCATTCTTGCATGTTTATTACTACAAATCCTGCATATTAGTGTACAGCATCATTTCTTCATTCTTGTGTAAGCAAATTTTTGGTAGTGGTGACAGAAAGTATTTATATTTATAAATGTTGTGTATTTTCCCGTTCACATGTTCATCTTCTCCCCTTGATGCTTGCTGTTCGTCCGATCACAAATTTTTCCAGTCTGAATTTCTCTCCGATTATGCAAAATGAATGAAAATGACAGTAAATATAACCGGGTGCTCATATAGATAGATACTGACGCCTGATAGTGGGTGATACTGGCAGTAAGTATTGCCTTGATTATTGGTTGAATACTACTGTATTATTCAAAAGTGAAGGAGTGAGTAAGTGCATGTGTTAGAGATGTCAGAGATTTGGCTTTTCTTAGGTTGTCCTAACTTTTTTGACAATCAGCTTTTTGTTCTTGTCTTCACCTAAAAGCAAATGGCTGTCAATTTCAGACACTCTAGCGGAATCCCAGGCAAGGCTATGCAACTAAATGTTCCCCTTGGCATTGTTGGCTTAGGGTAGGGAACTAGCCAACTAGGGATGCAATTTTTGGTGTAGAATCATTGTTGAGAAACTCATTTTCTCTTTTCAGTTATGTGCGTAGAAGTAAGGCTGTTTACATCTGAATTTCTCCAGATCTCGCAAAAGTAATACCCATATTGAGAGTTACTGTTGTCGTATTTTTGTATGAATGAATGAGTGACAAGACCAAGCGTGAGTTGGAATTGAAATGGATGGTCCATAAGATTCCCCATGTGAAGGGGATGGATCTTTTGGACCACTTGAGGACAGGCCTTTTTTGAATCAAATGTGATTACTGTCATTTTCGAATTAGGAGGATCCAATAAAAAAAAATAAAACGTGAAAAAAAGAGAGAAATAACATAGATCAGAAAGCAGGGAGGAGCAAAAGCGAGGAGAGATTGTTGATTTTCATTAAATATTTAAAAAGAGAGAAAAGACTAAAATTATCTGATGTCAAAAGACAGAAGATGACCAATCGATTGAAATAGATGTGTTGGGAAATAGTAGCCAAACATTTTTGCATCTAATCAAAGTTATAAATATCATACTGATTTTTCACCGGAAAGACACATAATAGAATTATACAAAAATCGTTGTATCGGGCTTGTAATGTTTTGAATTTCAAAAAATCAAAAAATTAAAGGACCAAAAATTGAAATTTTAGTGTACCGGTTTTATTTGAAAAAAATTATAGGTACCGTTCAGTATTTGATGGTATGGAGTGGTATTGACCGGTACAATACCGGACAATAGCTTGTATCGTTTCATGACTGATATGGTACATTTCGGTTGGCATTGAACGGTACGGTACGGTATTTATAATACTGCTTCTAATGCTCTAGCAAAAACATATCATTTAGAGTTCAATATACATATAGATCTATGCATTTTCACGTTCCAACTTAGATTGGGATAGAGCTAGGTAACAGGTCGATTTGGGCTGACCCATTTAATAAATTGGACGATTTTGTGTCAGTCTTGCAAATAGTTTAGATATACTCAAAATTAAAAATAACATGTTTCAAGCTAAACGATCAAATAGTGTCGATTTCGGGTCGAAATCCGTTCGGTTCGTGTGGAGTTTGAGTCTCTCTCAGTAACTTTAGGTTAGATTTGGATCGGATTATGGTGCCAGGTTAGATTTTTCCAGTTCTAGATTGGGAAATATCACTGTTTGAGATTCTCTAGAAAAATAGATGCAATTATATATGTGAACAAAATGTAATGTCAAGGGTTTCCATCTCTCTAGGAGTTGAACTCAATCATGGCTCACATCTTACGTAGAATGATTAGGACACATTAATAATATGCTCTAATTTTTCTTGACTTAAATCATAACTGTCTAGTGGTCAAATCATATTTATACCTAATCTCTAATAATTCATGCCATTGAAACCTTGTAATGCATGTCATTATTATGATTCCTTTCTTTATATCAAGTTTGTTTGTAATGAGCCAAATCCATGTATCACATGAATTTAAATAACATACTAAAATTTGACCAACGGAAATTGGTCTAAGTAATTTGACATTTAACATATTGCAAGAACTTTTTACGGGTCTTGAACGAACCAGGGGTAAGGGGATGTCAAAGCCAAGATCAAGGCCAGGACCACCATCCATCCACACACAACTCGCAATGCACAAAGTCAAAATTGTGCCCCCAGGCTCAAACTCGGGTGGGAGGGGTGGAAAGTAGTGTGTGTGGCCAACCTGCAGATAACTTAAATTGCAGATAACTTATTTTCATAGATCCCTACCCTTAAAAAGTCTCAATTTTTTTACTCCGCGACAAATTTGAAAAGAATACAAAAATGGCAAGGGTGTTTGCAAAATTAAATGCATGTAATTTCAAAATTTTGAATAACTCCAATTAAGAAATGAAAAAAATTTAATGGAAGATTAGACACCCAAAATACTGGCATTGTCAGACTTCTGGCCCAATGTGCTCCACGATTTCAATTCATAGAATTGGGCCTGGATTCATAACCCTGGCCCAATTGAACAGAGAAAGAATCAAAGAAAGATTTTTAAAAAAAGATTTGTTCAGATTAACCTTTGTTTTTTCTGGGCAAGGGAAGAATTCATTAATTATTAATAACTTATCAAACGACACTTACAATGTACAATCGATAAAAATAAAAGTAAATTCTTCAAATCGAAATGGAATATCTGTCTCGACAAAGTTAACTTACACAATGATCGCTGGTCTTTTCAGTCAAATCGTTGTTTCTTCGTACAACTGGGAGAAGCGGTCAACAGATCTATTGTAATTTCCTGCTGGTGAAATATATGCTGATCTAGTGTAGTTTTATCGAACCAAATATTCTTCCGACATAAAAAATTACAGTTGAAGTGTCGATACCAACTGAACAGCCATTTTGTAGTAAAAATGTGATTCATCTCATGAAAATCAGTTATTTTAATTTCGAATTAAAATCAATTTTATTTGGTTAAACTTATGTTTCTCCTTATAATTTTGGATTAAATTCATGTCATATTAACATGCTTTCCAACTCTAATAGTGAGCACTTCAAAGCAACAACCGAATACGGAAAAGAACAAACGTTTTAACGTTACACAAACCAAACCAAACCACACCAAACCGCGAAACCCCTATGTCCGCCATTGAAAACTGATCAGTGTAAACCCTTGTTTCCGACCTCCAACATTTCTTCAATTCACCTTGAAATCTGTATTTCTCTTTCATATAAACCTTAATCTTCTCACAAATTCATCGCCAGTTTTGCTGGAATACGAAGGGCATCATTAATTGGCTGCAATGGGGTAGGCATTCTACTGTCCTGGTGCTATGAGCTCTGCTAGGGTTTGTTTTAGCTATGTTTAAAGCAAATAGGCAACAATGCTTGATTTCCATGTTAATGTTTTATATACGTTTTGAAAATTGAAATTTCAGATACGGGTTACTCTGAAGGAGTGGTTTTTTGTGGTTGAATACTCCAATATCGTTATCTGATGTTCTCTCTGCTGAATTTTCATATGTTTCCATAATTACATTGAACTGAAGGTCATAATTGGTGTTGAATGTGATTGGTAATGCTTTCTTACAGGGAAGAAGTCTTATTCAAGAGATGGGAAGTAAGTGATGATGTTTGGACTTTGAACATATATTACTTCAACTCTTGATTTTACTGTAAGCACCCGTGTTAGACACTTGACACTTGACATTTGACATGGACATCAGGCCCTTGTATATGCATTTAGTTTGTTTGTGGACTACCTAGTAATTGTACCCTTCTGTATTTAGTGATTGTACCCTTATTGTGCTTTCTTCACAATAATCTCCAGCGAATTTTTCTATTTTGACAATGTTAGCCATTTACTAGTTCTCAGCATTCCTTTTACGCCGATGACAAATTTCTACATTTATTGCAGTCAATGATTGCTAAATCCAAAGGGTCATTGGATCAGTTATTGCTTGTGGCAATTGTCTTTTATATGTTTGTCACTTGTTTCCTCGCAAATTGCATTTTCTTTCTGTCCTTGAAACTAACTTGTTGGATATCTTATGATTGCTGCATCATGCAACGTATGAAGTATGAACAGATTGATGAGCCTATCCAGTTGAGGTCTAGCCCTTCCCTATGTGATGATGATGGTGATACAATGGTTGATAATGAAGATCAGCATGAGGTGTTATTGAAGTTCTTTTGGTGAAGAACAGAATGAAAGTGATACTGATGGTGGAAACAATGATTATGATGGTACAACTACGGGGTAGTATTTCTCACTCCATGGTATTTTCTGCGACAGCTTATGCATAGCTTGAGAAACAAGCTGATGGAATTGAGGTGTTAGTTTACTTTATTGTGTCCCTTTGTTTCTCGCTTCTATCCCCTCCTGCTTTAATGTTCATGGAACAAGGTGATTGGAGAAATACCAAAATGTCGCCTAGGTTGCTTAGTTGATTCCGATGTTTGGTTTTGCAGTCTAGAAGATAGAATGGGTGCTAGTGTCAAACCTCCTTGGGGAAGTACAAGGCACTGGCTAAGCTACATTTATTACACTAAAATCTAGGTTCTCTAAATCACTCCTAGAAAGCGTCACAAAATCCCAAGAATACATTAGTCTATAAATTCAACTAAAAAGTGCACCTAATACTACTAGGATGACTTCAGTTGGAAGCTGAAAGAAATGTCAGTTTCCCCTGCACAAGCACCCATTTTCATATGGGACCACGACAGCGGGAATTTATCACTTCAGCTTTGTCCTCCTTTACATCAATATTCTCTCTGATAGGAGAGTTGGTGACTGATTTACGGGCCTATATTGGCTCATCCTCCTGAGCAGGCTTCTGTGGATAGTGTGAAGGAGGACTTGGAGGATGATTCTGAAGAGGGCGATGAACAAGATGATGATCTTGCTAAGAAGGTCCCTTAGGAGGATGAGCTTATGATAAATCAGCTCCACAATGGAGATCATGGATGTGCCATTGACATGTGATGATGAGGACAAATCTCAGGTGATACATACCCTGCCTCCGTGAGTTTTGATACCCAATTGAATGCATGTTCTGTGGAAACTGCAGATTTTTCACCTGCCAATTAGAGCCATCAATCTACTCATTTGAATTTGGGGCGTGACTATATTTGAGATTAATGCTACTGAGGTACATCAATAATGCTGCTGTAATTTCTGCTGCATAACTGGGCTAGGCTAGTTACTATACTAGTAAAATGATTTATGATGTGTCAGCAAAGTGCATGCCTCTTGCGATCCAGATGGCCCAAGGATGGTCTCAAGTGTCGGAGAGTACTATTACATGCAGTCTTTCTGTGAAAATTAGAATGTTGAAATTTAGATTCCAAGGTGAATGACATTGAAATTCTTAATCAATACATAAATGATCAATTTATGATGATGAAGCTCAACAGCTGCAGTATTATTTTGGGCTTCCCTGCGGCAGTATGTGATATGCGGCTTAACTTGTTGCTCTTTACTGTGATATCTGGATCATGTTGCAAATTCGATGAATTATTATTATGCTATGTAAACATAGCTTCATGTAGCATGATTAGTTTTATGCTTTCCATCTTATGTCTTAAATTCATTAGTGAAAATTATTCTTTTTGAAAGAGGTGTCTTTACTGAAAATATAAACGATTAAGCTCACGTCTTTCAGATGCATCAAAAGTCGTTTAATCTGAAAATCTCTAGTGATGATAAGAGACTGATCGAGAAACCAATATGACAGATTTGACATCATTTTCACTTTTTATACTATATGTATGTACACACAACTAAAAGCAGCTACACTACAAGAATGCTCTCTTGTTTTATTGTCAAGATGTCATTGCATAACAGAGTTTCACCTGTCTGCTTGTGTTGGAAGATGCCCCTTAGTAACCAATATTCTAATCCATATTCTGCCCTCCCAAAACAGAAAAAGAAAAAAGGAAAAGGAAAAGCCAGGTTCGATGGATTCTTTTGTCTAGATTTTGGTTTGTCAAATATATTTACTTTCTTGTGTTTTGTTTGATCTCTATCTAATCTAGAGACATGAAGCTTTTGACATTCTGATTGGGTAATATTACGGGAGAAAGGAAGGATGATAGGAAGGGAAGTTAAGAGACATATAGACTTTGGTTGTTAGTATTAAACTGGTTATTACTGATCTAATTTAAAACCAGAATATGACAATCACAGTTTGGAAAGAATATATGTTTCCTCGACGTAAGCTCTTACATGGTGATCGAATTTGGTGGATGGAGATACACGCTGTTGCTGCCAGAGCTTATCAGGGAGATCAGGTACCAACTACGAACTGTGCTGGACCGGACATGAGAGAAGCAACTAACAGTTATTTGTACAGCATCCAGCACGACATGTGGTCAGAGACATTGATTTGAATCCTTGCTGCCCTTCCCCTTTGCCCTTCCTCTATCTCTTTTTAGTTATAAAGTTGATTGCCTTCTGTTCTTGTACCCAATTCACCTTAGAATCAACCTAACGATATGTTTGAATTGGAGGCGGAGAAAGAGGAGGAAAGGGATGAAAGGAAGGTTGGTGCCACTTAACCTTGTTCAAAATAATTTGATTAGGGGAGAGGAGGGGAACATTTCACATGCATATAGCCCTTTAAGTCCTCCTTATTCACATGATGGTGAACTGCAGTGAAGGTGCGGTTTTTAATAAGTTCACTCCCTTTGCCCTCTGTTCCCCTTGCTGCTATAGCTAAACAAGGTGAATATAAATCACCTTCATTCCCTTTCTTTCCCCCATTTAGCCTCCTCTTCTATTAACCTCTTGTTCCCTCCGGCGGGAAAAAGAAAGTAATAAGGGAAAAAAGTCAATGATAACACATATTTGAAGTATGCTTGCTCCGGTATCAATATGATGGAAAGTCCGTGTTGCTTTTGCTTTGTTTTATGGCTTTCAGCATATGCAAATAATTCTGGAAATATGAAATAAAACAGGCAAACAGCATTTATTAGAAGTTTAGGCATAGAGGAATGAATGTTTGTAGGCTGTGGCAGAATAGTTTTGCTTGTGCAACATCAGAAACTCTAAGCTGATAAAACTTGAAAAGAATGTGTTTTTATTAAAAAGAAATATCGCAGAGGAAAAAATAAATAAATGTGGGATATTTCCTGAAGCCTTTTTTCTGGCAGGCAGTGCTGTAGCCACTCTGAGAAAGTCAGAAGTGGGCATTGATTCTTCATTGGTTACAATTGAAGAATCTCATTCCTCCCTCATCACATGTGTACAATTTCACATAACAGCATTTAATTGCTTGTTATGGTCCATTAGCATTCTAATCAACAGATGAAAGGACAAGGAAACGGGTTCATCTTTGATACGAACTGTTGTATCTATACTATTGTACATGCGTTTGGATTTTCATCACTGAACATAGAACCGGCATTTCCACTGCTGGCCTCGGTATCCCAGTAAGGGTCTGTAGTGTAGTGGTCCATCCTACTATAGGTTGTGTATCGTGGTGGCGATTGTGCATATTGATATGCTGTGATATATGGTGATGGCCTGGATGTGTTGTAGCTGTGAGTCACATAAACAGGTTGCGATGGAGGTGGTGGTTCTTGATGACTAGGTCGAGGTGGTGGTTCATAATAACTAGGTCGAGATGGGGGTTCATAATAACTAGGTCTAGGGGGTGGTTCATGATAACTAGGTCTAGGCGGCGGCTCATGATAAACAGGTCGAGGTGATGGCTCATGATAGACATGTCCTGGTGATTCATGGTATACAGTCCGAGGAGGGGGTCGTTCGTAATAGACAGGTTGAGGATGCTCTTGGTAAAGAGGGTGATGGGGTACCTCATGGTAAACGCGATGTGGTGGCTCATGATACATTGGTTGGGCTGGTGTTTCATGTCTAAAACTCGATCCAGGTCGACTGTTCCAATTTCCATGATCACCATGACTGTATCCAGTGGCGTACCCACTGCCATAACCATACCTGTAGCCATAGTCAGGTGGGTGGTGGTATATAACATGAACCTCTTCTTGATCATTTGGTTTAGAAAGATTTTCTGGCTGGTTTGGTGGGTTATCAATGACTGGAGTAGTAGGGTTTGTGTCCAGTGGTGGATTCTGAGCTGACGGGTTTTCAGGAGGTCGGGGTGGTGGTGGTTGTTGATCTTTGGGCGGCTCTTCTGGTGGAGGGGGTGGCACTTCTGATTTTGGAGGTTCTGTGGATGAAGGCTCGCCTCCCTCTGCTCTTGTTGCCTCCCCTTGTGGGGGCGGTGCTCCTCCATCTGCTGGTGGTTCTTGGGGCTGAGAATTCTGATCAGGTACGTCTGTGTGGGAACAGATTGTTGCAACTTTCCTGACTTTCTTAATAGCTTTGATGATTCTTTCAGGATCAGCCCGTCCAATTACTGTCAACTTCTGCTGGGGTAAGTCTATGTAGAGATCATATACACCTGCAAGAGCAGAATTTGATGAATATGATTGATCAACGGCTTGGATTGACACCAGAATGAGAAATCGAAGGTCAGATTACCTATTATGACTTACCATCAATGCTATTTACCGCCTTTCTTACTTTCTGTACACATCCATTGCAGTCCATGCGTACATGTATCTCTGTGATTTGCGGTCTCTGCATTTTATTAAGAGCAAAAACTGATAAAAGGTTGGACTGGTTACCCAGATGTTACTGAAACTGGAAAATATGTAATCCGGGATGAAATTTTGCCCTATTGATAATATTAGATTTTGAATGCATATATAGGGAAACTGAAAGAAAAATTAAAAAAACAAACTTAGAATGATTACTGGGGCATTATGTATATGCAGCTTGAAAAATATGAAGCTAGGAGTAAAATTGTCAAATTTTGAGTATGCAGCCATACCTCTAGTTCTGGAACCATCTTGGAGGAAGAGGAAGAGGAAGAGACCCCAAAAATGATTTTTTGGCGTACAAATGGGGAAAGAATAGAATAGGTGCCATTATATTTGTATTTGAGGGGGGAATATTTGAAAGTAAAAAGTGGCGGGACATGCAAGGAATCTCTTTTGTGAGAGGATGAGCAAAGGAGAGAGGGAAAGTGTTACATCGTGCTACCCATGTTTAGCTTCACAAGTCACTTTCTAAACCAAAAGGAGGGTGGGGAAGGAACCATAGCCGAAAGGGATGAAAATAGTCGGTTTTGGGTATACCAAAGGGAATTTTTCTTCTACAATGGATGGATGGATTGCCTGTTGTAATTGAAGAAGCGATTGCGTCTAGGATGTCTTTGGAAGTAAAACAAATATGTTGACCAAAATAAAGAGAAAATGGAATGGCAAAAGGAGGTGGCTGTGAGCAATTTTAAGATATTCATTTTAGTGCTCATACACTTGTCAAAGTGGCTCTTTTAGATAGGTGAAGGATGTCCACTCCCGGGGAATCCTTTTGGCTCAAGGAAAGAAGCTTTTTTAGCTTACACACCACTTACTTGAACAGCTAAACTGTGTTTTTAGGGCTGTTTTATTTTATGATTATGCGGTATGATTAAAAACTGCCTTTTCATTTTATGATCACATTGTATTATTAAAAAGCTTTTAATATCAAAAAACTGCCTTTTTCCTGTGTGCGGGGGATTATAGAGATCAGATTCTTCCAATTAGGCCTCTGGCCTGTAGAGAAGCCTTTGGTTATCTATGCGTCTTGACAAATTAGTGGCTTTTGATAGACATTGTCATTATGTTGGATTTGAAGTTGGGGAGCAAAATTTTCCCAACTGTCTGTAGTAATTGTGTTCTAACTTGTAATGCCTGCTTGGGTAAGTTTTCTTATGGTGAAGTTTGCCATTGCTCTTAGAGCTGGCATATGGGTGTCGATCTCTAATCGGTTAGAATGGTTGGATGGATTATTCAGCTTGCATTAAGTTTCGGTGTGATGTTTGTGGAGCAAGTCTGTCAAGAAAGGTCAATATTGGTGGTGCAGTTCAATGTGGACTGGGTTAACCTGTTTGAGGTCGAAATCTGGTTGTTTTTAAGTTAAGGATGGTTATCTTATGAATCATTCAGTTTGGATAATCAAATATGGATTGATCTTTCCACATTGAATTGTTGTCATCATATTACTCAAAGACATTATGTTAGATTTTAGGACCGATGAAAAGGGTTACTCTATTGTCCACTCCAACAGAAACTCTTCGAGACTGAGGTGGGCAAGAAGCTAGGCTAGTTGGTCATTGGGGATGAAACTCCTAAAATTAGAAGGATCATGAGAAGTTTGAGAAAAAGGTGCAAAAGTAGGAAGCATGCTTGACTAAAGTATGTTTCTCTTGGTCAGCAAAGAATTAGGAGACTTTCATGAGCAGTCTTATTAGAATTTAGTAGAGTTTTCTACTTTTTTAATTAGCGGAGTGATTCGGATTATGCTTAGTGGTTGTTTGTGCATTATAAAGAATACAAAGTGGGTATTATCCCAAATTGAAAGTATAAGAAGGGCTTAAGCATACATATAAAAGGTTAAGGACTTACTCCGCCCATTACCAATTGATTTTGGATTAGACCTTCACTTGACTAATTGACTTATATGCATAACTCGTTTATTTAGAGACCCGATTACATAAATTTTAACACTTGGCTGTTGGTATCTCATTTTCATGTGTAATACCCTACTAATGATAAAAAAAAAAAAGTTCACCTTCTTTCGATGTCTTGATAGAAAGAAGCACATCATCCACTGTAGGTAAGGTTTGAGCTTCCAACTTCAATTCCTTGTTCTATATATAGAGACTTGCAATCGAAGCTAATCGACACCCACAATTTTCACAAGATCTACTTCTCTGTCCTTAAATGGATGTCCCGTTTCTAACATGTGATAAATTTTGATTTAATTTTTAATATTTTGAATACCTTGTTTCTTTGAATTATGGTCTATGGAGGTTCATCCCACTTCTGTTGATTCTACAAACAGCAAAATTTTCAGTTTGACTATGCAATATGATTCTGAGTTCTGACCCTGTGCTGGTGTTCTTTCTTATGACCTTCATTAGAGCTCTGGGAACATGCTAATTAGTAATTAGACGCTTCTGAAAACTATTTGTAGGGTAATTTGTGAAACTTTTATTTTTCATCTCTTTTCTTGGGATTTTCCCATAATTAATTGTATTAAGTCGAATTTATTTTTACAGATTCAGAACCCATATATGCATTAATGCATGGGTCCTTGTGCATTTTGATTGCTGATGAATGTGGTATGATGGGTTTGCACTTGCTTAAGTACATGTGTTGGTGTGATTCATCTAGTACAGTGACACCCGCACCACAGCAGAGATAGAAAGGAAAAAACGTCGCAAATTATATCGTCCTTTCCGATGAATAGAAGATTTGTATATATAAAATTTACTCACTAAAAATCTAAAATATAAAGTAATGCTCACTAAGAGTGAATAGTCGCTCGGGAAGTTTGCTCATTAGAACATGTAGCAATGGTCACCAAGTCTGACCCTTGTCAGCGTTACTTTATGTTCTCATAAATAAGCCCGAAGACTTATCGATCTTTTGGTGAGCGTTATTTTATATTGTAGTGAACAAACTTTTCACATGTATAATTCTCTTATCCATCTAAAAGGATAGTATAACATCCCTCTTCAATCAATTCTATGCAAGACCATTGGCTCAAAAAAGGGCATAGCCCTCAATCCATTTTCCAAGACCTAAGTAGACTGTTCATTATATAGTTAAGCTAATAGCATATAAAAACTAGTATATCATTAATATTGAAGTCTTAAGTATATGGAATTCCATCAATCCTTCTCTGATTCCATTGCATGTATTCACTTGATCTACAAGCTTTCTAAAGTAATTACTAAGCGTAAGACTGAAAGTTAGTAGAAGCTTCATTTTTTTCTTTCCTGCGGATGAATGAGGTATAAAGATCTAACGTAAGTAGCATTTGAATTAGACCTGGTAAAATTGATCCGAACGGCTTGGATCCATCACCAACCTGGTATCCGAAATATGTTCATCCGAAAGTGGAACCGAAACTCAAATTGACCCGAACATAATCATATCTGATCCGAAATTTTCTACAAAGTTGCTTATTTTTGCATGACAAGCATATTGGACTAAAATTGGTTGACCCAAAATCGATCAAATCGAAGTTCACCCAACGCAAAGCCGAACTGACCCGGAATGTTACCTTACCCGAAACATGACCGGACCCAAATTTAACCCAACCTTTTCACGTTGAGCTTATAAAAACTTCCAAAAAATTTTACCAGTTACGTTAAGCTTATAAAACGAGATATACTGCTATCACTTATACCTAACTTTATGCCCATATATGTAGTTAGGGCATGTTTTTTTCGTGGGTCAATTCTAAAATATCAACCTTAATTCACTTCAACCTAATTCAGCATACTTCAACTTACTTCTATTATTTTAACCAAGTTTAATTTATCACATAAAAAGAATTCAACCAATTTCAATCTACTTCAATCCACTTCAATCTGCTTCAACCTATTTCACCCTTTTACCCATCCCAATTTACCTATGAAAAAAACAGGCCCTTAATTGTACCGAGAAATTTAGAGCGAATTTATTCCATTTTACAGGAGAAAAAGAAGCTGGAAATTGAAATGGAATTGAAAGAACGTGGCATGTGCATATTTCTGTTTTCTACTCAATATTTGTTTATTCAATTACATTGAGCAATGTTCATTGGATTCCCATCTATTTTCGGGTGGACATAAAATAATATGGGTTGGAGATGTCAACACATTTATTCTGTTTCTAACACTATTTTTCATATGCTTAAACAAAAGAATAATTGTGACTTGTGAGTACAGAAATGTGCATAAAATTTCGAGGGTACTATGGCCCCGTTCTTCTGGCTCGTAAATATGAGTTGGTAAATAGGGGAAGTTAATAAAGATTGATAGAAGTTAGTAGATATTTTTATAGAATGACTGGTAGGGGTTTGTTAAGGTTGGGAAAGATCGGAATAAGTTGGTAAAAGTTGGAAGACGTTGGTAAGAAATGTAAATGAGCGAAGATGAGAAATTTCGGAAGAGATTGGTAAAAGTTAATAAAAATTAATAAAAGTTTGTTAAAGTTTATTGAAGTTAGTAAAATGAAATTTACCAACCAAAAAAAAAAAAAAACCTATAGCAGAAAATCTGAGCCAATCTCACAACAACCTTTACGTCAGACGGTTTTGCTCAATAATTTGTGATATTCCAATAGTAGGAAATCTCAGCCGAGCTCAAGACCCGGGAAAGAAAACTTGTGTTGGTTATTTAGAAGGGAAATAAATTCATGAAATAAAACAATAGACCATAATTAATATGGATGAAGGTAATAAAAGTCTTATTTTTGCTTTCTAATTTTGTGTCTATTCCTTGAGAAATATGATAAGTATATAAATAATTCATCCATCTTGGTAGGTAATTAAATTCTTTCTTCATATTGCCATAGAATTTGAATTTTCACCTTTAATATCTTTATTATTTATGATTGATTGATGGGTAAAGTAGAATCTTGATAGGGCATGCTTTTGTTTTGGTCAAGTTAATCTACATCAATAAAGCTAAGTATTATCTTGTTCTTCTATCTTTTATAAAAGTCTGATAAATAAATTGGAAAATAAAAGGTAAAATTCAGTTGTCTATTGCAGTCTCTAGAAATTTTAGATAAGTTTTAGCAGACGGGTTGTGTAGCAGTAATAAATTGTCTCTAAATTATCGTATAAGTCATGCCAATTAAATAATCAAAATAAATCAGAAGTCAGATGTTACTCTTAAGATGAGTCGGTATTATTCATTATATAGAAAGAATTAAGTATAAATTTGGATATCTATATTATAAAATTATTTTTTTTAAAGAATATGCTTGGTAATTTATTTCTACATAAGATACCTTTTTGTTAAAGAAAATGTTGTTCCAAATCTTCAATATATTCTTATTGTGCATGAATTTCAACAAAAATGCATCATAATTTGTGGCAGACCACTTTTTTAATTCATTTTCCTCCCCATTTGCTTTGTCACATTCGATTTGTTTGTCCTGATTATTTATATTCGAAAATAGTGTCTAAAGTCCTCTCAACAAAGTGGGCTCCCTGAACCGTAATTAGGTTTGGATTTGATCAATTAAATTTTTAGTTAAGCAAAAATTTAAACTGTTATCAAACTAATTCTTCAATTAACTATTTTTCTACTTAAACCAGCTTCAACTCATTTAAAAAAAAATAATAATAATCCAACTTCAACCAACTTCTACTCGTCATATAAAAAAAATATATCAATTTCTTCCAACTTCAACCCATTTCAGTTGACTTGTACCCACTTCAACAAAAAAAAAAATAATAATAATCCAACTTTAACCCATTTCTATCCATCTCAACCAACTTCACTTATTTCCCAACAAAAAGAACAGGCCCTAAGTACATAGCTAGAGATAAATTTGAGAGAAAGTGAGTGAGGTGAAAGAGCAATAGGAAGGCAAGGAGGTTGGGATAGCCAGCCAAAATCAGATTGAAAACCCCAATTTTAAGTATATATACGGACACTTTGCTGACCGACTTGATAGTCCATAATTTCTTATTCGATCGTTTGTTCAGACCGAAGACCAAATAATAAAAATTCATAGACCATGGACCACACCGAATTTACTAGGTTTGGTCCAGTTTGGTTTGGCTTAGCCTGGTCTTCAATCTGATCTAATTTTGGATCGAATAACAAACACTCCTAGCAGAAATCTCATTAAGTACCAATGGACACATAGTTTAGCCACACCAATTAGGTTTAGCAACCTAGTATTATAGGAAAATCCAAACATAATTAAGAAGAAACACTATTTGTACAACTAAAAGCTCAAGCATCACTCTTCACAAAAAAGAAATAATTTATTTCTCAAAATGGCAGGACATAAGACAAAACCCAACAATATATGACGCAATTCCTTCTTTCCCAGGCTGCACTTTTTTTTTTCCTTTGGGGAGAGGGGTGTGTTTTTTTGGGCCAAATTGCACAGATCTTTACATGCAAATTTCAAGTTCTTACAAGCATGTTATGTCCTGATTGAGTTCCTCAACAAGTGATAGTATATTTAGGGGCAGTCTGGTGCATAAACATCCTGCATTCACACAGGGTTCAGAAAAAGGCTGCACCCCAAGGGATGAATTGTAGGCAGTCTAACCTGACTTTGTCAGTGGCTAATTTCACGGCTCGAACTCGTGACCTTTTGGTCACACGGCGACAATCTTACCGAATTACCATTGCTCCAAGGCTTCCCCTCTGATAGTATATTTAGGGTCTCAACGAAATATGATAATGAAGTTTTAGGTCATAATAGGCAACACTTATATCATAAACTTGTATTTATAGACCCATTCGTAAATTTGGATTAAGAAAATAATTATTTTTTTTGGAAAGGTGAACATGAAAATAGAGGGTAGGTTCTCCCCACTCCCCCCTAAAAAAACCTATACATGATAATTTAGGTCTATAAACTTCAAACTATCATATAATTATTACTAGAGTTGGGAAAGGCTAGTATGATACGATAAAACGACCTGAATCTGACATGAAATTATTGAAAAAAATATGAACTCAACGCAAAATAAGCCAATTTTGACTCAAAATCAATACAGTTTGCCTGTTTAGTGTGAAAACATACTATTTTTAACTTTTGAGTAAATCTAAATTATTTTCAAACTTAACACAAAAATAATACATGTACTAAATGGATCGACTCAAAACGGACCGTTTTCCAACCCTAATTATTATGCAGAGGTACAAAGTCTATATGTATATCTAACAACAAGAACAACAACAACGAACAACACCTCCTAGTGTGGGTTCCGCTTTCGCAGAGTCTGATAAGATTCAACTGTAGGTAATCTTACATCTACTGACATTCTTACTTAATCAAGTGCTAATGGGCCCGAAATTTGTTGGATTGTAGTGAAACTGAACCTCTATTTTTAGGTTGCCAAAGTTATGAAAGATATGTCGATGGAAAAATCTTGCTGAAAACTTTGTTTTTCCTGCCTAATTTCTGAAATTCACTCCTAATGATATGAATGAGAATATTCTTTGAGAATCATACCTTAAATGTGAAAATTCTGCATGAACTTCCCCCAGTTGAAGCCAAAACGCTTGCCCCTACCTCATCTCCCAAGTCCCAAGTATTCAATCATCTACCTTTCTTGTGAATGTTGTCTTGTCCACGTCCTTGTGGAGGCAACAGCGACCACTTTTCATATGGACAACTTTACTTCAACTGAGTTCAACAATAAAATAAGTTTCGTTTAGCCCAAAAAAAAATAAAATCAGTTCAATTCAACAAAATTCATTAAAAAAAAATGACCTAAATCATATTCCCTTAACAAATTGTGAGGTATAAGAAAAAGAAATGATTATAGTGTAACGTATGTGTAATTAAAAAAAGATACAATCATATGATAAATACTTTGAATTATATACTCTAAACAGATTTAGAGATGTGGAAAAAGGAATAGTTATAGTATAATAGATGTGTAACTAAAAAAAGAGGTAATCATGTAAAAATACTTTATGTTATATCGTCTTAGACCTGATCTATGGGTAGGGGTCTCATCCGACTTAACCTCGAAAAATAAGGGCCAAGGTCGGCTTATCTTGTCATCGACTCACCCCAACCTTCAAATTAAGAGTACCTGACTATGGTAAGGGTTAGACTCGAGTAGATATTTTGACCATTTGATTTGTACCGTTGACCTTCCCTCTTTTAAAAAATCAAAAATAAAACCAATACAAAATATTTTTGGTCTCATTTATTCAAGTCCTTTTCACTTTCTACTTTCTCGCTTCCTCTTAGTCTCCCCTCTCTATTCATCTTTCCAAATTTCACCGACTCTTAACCTTTTAATGCTCTCTCATTGGAGTTTGGAGTAGTCATTCTAATGAGCTAATTGTTTTAATCACTAGATTAAGCATTAGAATGATTATAATTACAATACATTTCATTGGAACATTACATTATTGCTTAGTTTTTTATGTAGTATGATATTTAATGTTGGACTTTATAATAATTATAAAAAAAACTTAGTGAAAAGTCTCATTTTCTATACAGAAAAAGTTTGAGGGTCAGGTTCAACTTGATGACCCAAGGGCACTTGTAGGGTCAGGGTCATGGTCAAGGGTATGCTGACAAGGATGAGGATCATATAGAATTAAAGTCGAGAAAACCATGTATGTCCACCCTCATGACCTGACCTCAATCATACTTGACCTTCAGTTTGATCAGGTCTAGATTCTCTAATTTAAGACATTTGTGTCACTTGAAATAAGTATGAAAGAAGGGCTCTTTTTTTTCCTGAATAGTTAAACTAAACTTATTAGAAAATTAGAAGGGATATTACAAAATTGAAAGAACTTATGACCCTATTCAACATAATTAACTATTTGAGCAACAAATATAAATTTGACTACCGGATAGTCATTTAGTAGCATATAGCTGTTATAATTTAATTGTTAGCATATAATTGTTAACTAAATAATTAAAATAAATGTGTTTGATAATTTTGGAATTGAGTTAACTAATTGTTGTAACTTGACATAAAAATGTGTGAAATAATTTGCCAATAAAATTAATGAACAATATTTTTGAACAAAAACATTATCTTTAAATGTGAAAAGCTAATTTTCTCAACATTTTGGAATGCTACTTAAAATGTTGTATTCCTTCATAAAATGTTAATTCAAAAACTAGTTCGTTGAATATTAACATCGACTTATTATTATTTTGACTGACTCAAAATATTAAACGTTACTGCAAATATCGTTGTAAAATGAATCTAAAATTAATTACAGAGAAAAATGGGAAACCAACAAAACTATAGTGAATACTTAGTCACTTATCTAGAAATACTTCACTTATAGAGAAGAGAACCAAAAAACATTATAAATAGTCATATTTAAACCCTTAACCCTTTACTTAAAAAGGTGAATATTTTAGCACTTATCCAATCATGTTTTCTCGAGGGCGGAGCTCCGACAAAGCCTATATAATACTCTTAGGAGTACAAATTCCTACAAGCGACATCAGCGGTACATATTAAAAATTATCTATATGACAAATATACGTTGAAAAAATATATATACATAGCAAGATGGAATACACACTCTCAGATGTATGATATATACATTACCGAGCTCTAAACTCGAATTTGGCAGCCAGTATGTACTGTTGCCAGATGGATGAGAGCAGTACACGTGGAAACATTTGATCTAAGCCGGACCTTCCAACGAAGCAATTCTCTGGACTCTAGTACACAGAACTCCTCGGCGAGCCCCACTTTTTTTCTCTCTCTTTCTCCTTGGCGTTTTGCCCTCAACACACAATCTCAACTCCACTAAACTAGACCCGTAATTCTACAGTATATACTCATATACCTAACTAGGTACACACCTATATAAGAGGCATCATATAATTCGGTAAAGTCTCTATTTCACTTCCCCCAACCTAACAAGCATTTTCGTAATTCTTTCAACACAACTGACTAGAAAAGATACATTGCAGAGAACAAAAAAGTATACTGTCAAAAAGAAAAGATACACTACAGATAAGGAAATATACATTGATAAAAACAAAGGGTACACTGCAGGAAGGAAAAAGTAAACTGTAAAATAGAAAAAATACACTATTGCAGAAAAAAAAATATATTACAACATAATGAGAGCACGTTTACTATACGACTTCATAGTGTATATGATACTAAATACATACGTTTGTATCTTATAATTTTCAAAACCGGACCATTTTCTCTCTCGGCTCTTTCTGATAATACAATTAATTATTTATTTTTTTTTTCCTTGAGGCGTCAAAGCTTTCAAATCTTGCCCAAAAATCCTCGAAACCCTTGACCTAACGATCAACGAACCTGCTAAAACCCTAATCATCGACACGGTCACACACCACACTCAATTTGGGAGATTCTGATTCATCTTCTACGCCATTTTGCTTCGATTTAGATGTCGACGGCGTCGTATGGTCGGAGTCGGAGCGGTGATCGGTTCTATTACCCGCCCCAAGTTCGCCGGCAACTTCAACAACAACAGCAGCAGCAATTGCTCTTGCAGAAGCAGGAGAGAGAGGAGAATAGGAGAGAGAAAAACAACCACCATCAGCAGCAGCAGCAGCAGCGGCGCTACCACAAGCCGGCGGCGCAGCCGAGGTTGAAGGCAGCCGAGTCGTCGGAAAATCGGCCGGAATCTGACGACTGTGCTTCCACGGCGACCACTGCGCCGCCCGCCTCCGTGTCGAATTCGACTAATTTAGATCGGTTTTTGGGGTATACTACTCCGTTAGTCCCCGCTCAGCACTTCTCCAAGGTATGGCATTTTGTCGAGATCACGGTTTTTGCTCTGCAATTTACTTACTTGATTTTTTGGGGGTTTCTTGTTCATCGATTATTGGGTAAAGTTTATAGTTCTAAATTGTGTTTTGGTTAATGTAATGTAAGTCGATCTAATGAGAAGCACTGTTCTTTCTGGACTATTTGTGGAATTTTTGAGGCGTTTGTCTATAATGTAGGATAACGAGAGTAGCTTTCAGCATAGTGCTTGTTTCAGTCTGTAATTCAATGTACTTCAAGATTGAATTTTATGTTTTCCGATAATGTTGATTCTGATTTGTTGATATTTGTGATTGATAGACGAGCATGAAGGGGTGGAGAACTCAGGGAGATGAGTTTCGGTCATACTTTGTGCTCGGGGATCTCTGGGAGTCTTTTAAGGAGTGGAGTGCATATGGGGCTGGAGTGCCACTTTTGTTGAACGGTAGTGACTCTGTTGTGCAGTATTATGTTCCGTATTTATCGGGCATTCAGTTGTACATAGACCCATCAAAACCCTCCCTAATAATAAGGTCAGCATTATATCCGAAACTTCTCTTCTATTGATGGTATTACATTTGATATTGGGTTCTTTGTGCCGTTGAAGTATATCAGGCTTTTGGTTGGATGATTGGATGCATGAATTTGTTGAGACTTTGCTGATTATAATGATTTAGATTGCCACTGGTTTGTTTCACACCCCCTCCATGCAAAACAAATAAAATAAAAGGGGAAAAGGACAAGGATGACACAATTTCTAAACAGAACCTAAATAATGTTGTAATTAGCCTGGGGTGGGGGTTAGACGGTGTGGTGGATGTTTGCTGATAAGTCTGGAGGTCCTTTCGTGAATGATAGTCTCGGGGGGCATGGATTATGGTGCTATGTAATGCAATTTCTTGCTACCCAATTTATGGATCTCTTGTAGTTGCTCATTCTAACCTTGCTTTACGATTTTGGGAGAAAGAGACCTTGAAGCGAAACTTCTGCTGTGCATGTCAATTGCTGTGAGATAAAGTTTCGAAATTATTACTGATTGTATATCTTTCATATCTTGCAATTTGAGAACCGTTTCTCTCGTGTTCTGAATCTTCTGATATCCTTGAAACTGTATGCTTTTATTTCACATGTATCCAACCTATGGATGGTTTGTCTTTTGCTCTGCAGTGAGTGAAACTGTAACCTTCCACATTGTCACTATGCCATTACTGGTTTACAATGGAATGGTGCTTAGATTTTGAGGACTATCAGTATTCAATGTAAAAGGCTTGCAATGCTGTTGTGAAATTTTGCATCATTTATGCTACTATTTAGACTGTGTGCCATTGAGTCTATGCTTGCGGACATCTGTGAGAGAGCACTGGTGTTCTTAAATCTTTGCAATCTGCTATTTCACATAATGTATTGGAAATGATGCCATTCTATTGAAAACTGTTGTACTGGCATGAAATTGGGTTCTGGTGTTGTAAACATGGCTACTCAGTTGTGAGCTGCCATTGACTTACATGTGATAGATGGGGCATGGAATTTTCTTTCTGTAACATGTTAGATTAGTATCCCATATGTCATCTATTTGTGCTAGAAATTGATGGAAGATCTCATGAAGCTCCTAAAGCTGTAGAGGTAGTTTTGTTCATGTCTTTGGACTTTGTTTATTTACAGTGATACCTCTCTTAATCACTGTATTTTGTAAGTTGCTTGTGAATGCTGGGAAGTCTTGAGCCACATTGTTTCTCCGTTGCATCATAATGCATCAACTGATGGCTGTCTTGCATTGTTCCCCTTTTCTTTTTGGGGTGGGAGAGGTTTGTCTTATGTCTTTCGCCTTATAGTTTATCCCAAAGTGTGTGTTTATCTCCTCATAGCCAATCGCTCCCTTTGTCGTGGAGGGCAAGATTTCTGAATTGTTTTCTGTATAAAGCTTCATTATATGTCTCAGTCGTGATAAGTTTGGTTCTGGCAAATAGATTCTGTAGAATTTCTATGTTGCTTTTGAGGTATTAGTTCGGGCGTCGTGGGGATAACTTGCTTAGGTTGTAAATGTGTCATGATGCGCGGCATGCGCCTTTAAATGTTTTTGGATTGAGAAAAAATCATGCAAATGGTTCATCGGCAAAGTTTCTCACGCCATCTAACTGATCTTTAGTTGAAGCGCAATGGTAAAATATTGATTTTGGATTGCAAATATAAAGAGGGTGGTGGATGGGCATTTCATGTTAAAGATGCTGAATCAAAAAGCATCTTTTTAGGGTTACTTCCATTTATATGTATTCTTGATCAAAGCAAATTTTTCACAAATTTTAGCTGAAGATTTGCTGTAAGCTGTTGTACATAGTACAAATTGTTGTGCAATTCATTCTAGGGATAGTGGGAATATATTAATTATGTGGTTGACTACGGGAGGCTCATATCCCACTCCTTCCTGCACACACACAAAAAAAAAGAAAAAGGAAAAATTGTCATCATCAGAGGCAGTATTTTCTGCCCTTTTGTTTTTGGTTCTCAATATCAACCCCCCCCCCAAATTTAGGTTTGTATTCACAGCTTTGACCAATAGAGAATGTTGTAAACCAGCTTGCTAGATGAAAGGATGCTTGTTAGTTTCAAATGTTTGATGTAAACCCCGGTTAGGAAAATTAGATTCATAATCATATAGATTTCTCGCTTAGTGACTTGTGGTTAGGTGTTTTCCTTCTTCATGTTCTCTGAAGAGAAGTAAATCTATGAAGCCTGTTGGCCTTAGATTGTATTTCTAGTGCTTTGATGGCCTCTTAGTTCAACTCATAGAAGACATGCTTCTGATGGTGATATTGTATTGAAAGAGGATTTATTGGTTGTTGGCCTTTCAGGATTTTTTGAGAGAGGGTTTATCAGTATTGGCCTTTCGGGATATTTTGAAAGTTGTATGCAACGTAGAGTGCTTCCTGTATTATTGATTTCGTACTATTAAATCATAGATTGGAGGTTATAATAGTGAAAATAGGTAGCCACTTCAAGTGACAATCGCATAGGCTATAATGGCAGCTAAAGATAAAGCCTGTAAGCATGATTTGGTGTGTTAAGATAGTGCTTTTTATAATATGAGCCCCGATTACTATAGTGGATAGGGTGATTGAAAAGATGCCCAGAAGGGACTTGGTCTAAAAGTACCAGTTTGAATCACACTAGGAAGATCTACTATGTAAGGGATCTACATCATAAGAAGATTAATGTGACATTTAGACAAGGATTCGCATATGATTCATGGACATGAAGAAAGGCTTATGGTAAAGCACCTTGAGAGGCTTTTGATAGTGCTAGGACAACCAGTGGGGACACAAAGTCCTTTCTTAGTGCCATATGTTAGCATTGTTAATATTCTTTAAGCCCATTTCTCTCTGTAGTAATAATGGGTGTGCTTGTTCGGCTGATCCAATGCAATGGCTTTGCTGTATGTTAGTAACGTGTTATATAGTTCTAGTTGTTGAGATAAGGGGAATTCGAAAGATTAGCTCTAATTTGAGAGTTGGACCATGGAACGGATATCGTTGAATTTAAAGGTATTGGATTTAGCATGTTGAAGATGGATAGTTCAAATGCATGGTTAATTTGGACACAATTGCTACATGAGGAAGCAGTGTTGATATTTATTGCAAAGGCAAAAAATTTGGATATCCCAGATTAATAGCCTTCGAAAAAGAGAAATTTAGAAAAGATGACAAAAGGGATATTGGTACACATTGAAAAGCAGTTTGATATTACTTGAAGGAAAGTTCTACTATATGGTTCCTGTACGAGCCAGTAACTTGTTGTACAATGTAGATAGTTGGCAATATAGATGGTAAATCTTCGTAGTTGACGTGTAGTACTGACAACAATGGTTTAGTGGATGAACATTCATACATTATTGCATAAGATAAGGGATGAAATGATCGGATGGATCTAAAAGAAGTTGGCAGCCATTGTTGTCTTTTAAGCAAGGGTATGACCCTTGATGACAGTATGTGAGGTAGAGTAGGACAACTTAGATAAAGATTTCGTATGCTATCCTTTTGGCCTTTATCACTTGGTAATTACTCGTCATATTGCACACTTAGTTTTGTGAAGACTCCTTATGTGGGCCTAAGCATATTGATGCATGAAGCTTAACCTTCATCAACTCATGAGATCTTGTTTGTTGAGCTTAGTTGAGTTGCTCAACTCATCACAAGCACACATCTATGCATCATAGAGATGAGATGGTAAATTGATATCTAACCAAGACAGTTGATGCAAATTTGAGGAAGCACATGAAAGTACTGCCTGAAATTTCTTAAAAGTAAGCTCAAATTGAGGATTCAAAATAATTGAAACCTTAATTCGTAAATTGAATATAGGCTGATCAATATGTGACTTTTTGCAAACCAGAACTTGATTTTATTTAAAACTCTAATTGTTTATGTGGGTCTCTTTTCAAGTTGAGGTTCTCTGTTTAGGGATTGTTTTTCTGGAATTATTTTATTTGGATCTTGGTCTCTTACTTGCAATACTTTCTTCCACCTTCTACTTCTTCTAGTTTTATAAGTAAGCTAAACTTTCAGTTTTTTCTCATCAAGACAACACCCTAAATGGTAATATAATACTTATTTAGAAGCAAAAGTACCGTATTAAAGGTATGACATATAAGATTTTTTGGCATTGTAGCTAGAACACATGGCTCACGTTCGTGAGGCGTTTATCTTCCACCTGCACTTTGCGAATTAGGTATGAGGGTCCTCTATGCTTAATTGTGTTTGCACATTTTGAAAAATAAGGTTGTAGGACTTGACCCCTACCTCAAAGACCTTTTTGGATGGAAAACACTAAAGAATTTGGTAAGGTTTTGTCGACACTGCCTTCTTTCTTTGATGTGTAACTCCAACCATGAGAATATAATCATACAGTGGTCTAAAATGAACTCTAAACCTGTAGTAACCATCAAACTATTTCTTTGATAAGAAAGTAACCATCAAACTATTCATCACATGCATTTGAAAATGATGGGAAATCCATGCAATAGTCTGCTTTTTTGGGGGGGGGGGCTTTGGAGGCTACAGCCTATGCAACCTTTTAGGTCACTTTAAATCCCTTTAGGCAACTCCAATGTCTGCAGTGGCTTGATCATCCCTGTCTTATTTGTGTAGTGTGATTGCTAAATGGTGAATAACGGGTGTTATGGTGTTAGACATACATTCTAACTGTCAATATCAGTTATAGAGCGCCCTAAAACTTTTGAGGGATCAAAAGGAGCACATAGTCTCTATTTGACCCTCACTAGAACATTTCTCCTAAAAGCATGAAAGATGTGCATAGTAGTCTTCATTTTGGCGGTTCTGTGAGGTTCTAATCTTTTTACCTCCTACATGGCCTCAGTGAGTCTGACGGTCCAATTACCTGTTGCTTGTATTTTTCAACTTGTTAATATCAAGCTAATATTTCACATTATACAATGTCCATGGTGGCTTGGCGCTATTATCTGGGCTTTATTGTATGGGCATGCTTGCTTCCATGCATATATTCATGGGCTTATTTATTAGTTTTGTTTCATCTTGTCTATGCTGTTGCTATTTCCCAATATGATGTCCAGCTCAATTGTGGCACACTGATGTGGGGGGCGTTCCTCTGGAATAGGGTATGACTGTATTGGGTGGCTGATCAATTTATGAGGGCTATTTCCCAATATGATAATCGCCTAAGGGCTTAACATACAGGGGCGAGAAGTTAAAGTACTTTACTGCAGTCAACAAGGCAAATGGATTCTAATAAGTGGTTGCTCAACTTTTTAAGCTGCATTGTCATCTTGGATTCATGGTTCCAATGTGCAAGAGATCGATCCAAGTTGTTGAGTTAGATGTGCAATGCCATGAGAGTGGATTATTAACACCATGTCAATAGTTCACCATGTTATGAATGACAGATACCACAAATCAGTTGAAGGAATAAACACTAATGTGTTTAGGACTTAGGCATGGTAACTGATAGTGCCTTGGATGAAGTTGAGATTGGTCCTGAAGGCATAAGCTCATGCTTGACTGTCTATATATCAACGTACACTAGAGATCTAGGGCATCCATCATCCATCATAGAACTATTCTTTGTTTTGTGCCTGTGAATATATACTAGAGATCTAGGGAATCCATTATTCATCGTAGTATTGTCCTTAGTTTTGTGCTTGTTCGATTTCATGTTACGTTGCTGTAGAGATTGTTTAACAAATTATTGGCAACAGGTGAAAGCAAATTTAACGATGAAGTGGAAGCATATGATATGCTGTTACGCTTTCACATCCAGAACCAAGGTCAAATTTTACTGGTCTGGTCAGTGCATAAAGAGAGTTCTGAATAACATAATATCAAAAGAAAAAGAAGTCTAATTAATGTAACTCTCCCTATTTTGCTCCCTTGAGGGTAGCCTAGTGTTAGGGTGTTCGTTTCCACAAGAGAGACCAAGGTTTGATTCTCCCTTGGTTTTGTGCTTTAGGTTATTTACCTTCCAAAAAGAGAGTCCACTTAAGGGGAAAAGAAACACAAGCTTTGTAATTTTAGAGTTTCTGTAGAAAGTCTCCTGGAGAGTTTTTGGCCGCAGAGTTGGGGGTAGCTACGAGCTGGCCTGCTCGTATTCTGTTCAGTTGAAGGCTTGAAGCTTTAAGAGGAATGGGGCTGGTTCCTTTAGAAGCCATATTAGACTGGAAACTTCATGTGGTCATTTTCCCTTGAAAAACTTTCAAGATATTTTATGAAATTTTAATGCAGACTCTTGTGAAACTTTCTTGTGAAACTTATTGTTAACTAAGATTGCAGACTCTGTTAAAGCCTCAATAGAATTGCATAGTATGAAGTGTTAAATAGATCTAGGAACTAGGATTTCGTATTTCTTCCATCCAACAAGTAGGTTCAACTATCGTATCTTTATTCTTCTTCTGCCCAGTCCTTTTTGCCTCTGCTTTTGTTCAAGGAGTGAAGAGGCTTTCAAAAGGGCCATTTGTTTCTCCTTTTAGATTAACTTAGAATGCTGTTAAGTTTTGTATATGTGACTTGTGCGATGTACAAATTCACGGGCTGTCCAACCTTTTTGCTCATTTAGATTTGTTTCTCCTTTTGGATTATTTTTCCTTCCTGTCTGCTGATGCAAAATTTTAATTTTTCTTGTTTGTTACAGACGGCCAGGTGAGGAGAGTGACGAATCATCTAGAGAAACTAGTAGCGATGGCAGCAGTGATTGTGAAATTGAAAGGAGAGTGAGCTCCCTGGGGATGTGGAGCCAGCAAGAACTTGCAGTGTCTACTCTACGGGAGATGAAGGGACTTTCTTTACGGAGTAAACCCTCCAATGGCTCATCGAGCAACGAAGGGGAGTCCTCCAGTTTTCCTGGTGTACTTGTCTTCGAGTATCTCGAGCATGATGCTCCTTACAGCAGGGAACCTTTGGCTGATAAGGCTAGTTTTTCTGCTCTGAACTTTTTGCCCCTCCCTTCCTGTATGTTTCTTGCGCTTTTCTATCTGAACTTTGTTGCATTATACAGATATCAATTCTGGCCTCTCGGTTCCCAGAACTAAAAACATACAGGAGCTGCGATCTGTCGCCTTCTAGTTGGGTTTCTGTTGCATGGTAAGCACCTCATTTATCACTATCACATATTGAACAATTTTGCCATATGATGATCTAACCTGGGGTTTATTCTGCTGAATCTCTTGGAAAAAGGTACCCAATATACAGAATTCCAACTGGTCCAACCCTCCAGAACTTGGATTCCTGCTTTTTGACATTCCACTCCCTGTCGACACCTATTCATGGTATTTATGTTGCTGGTTTTGGAATTTAATTCTAGATATAAGATTAAGAGTTTCTAAACTCTGCTTGATGGTGCAATATCCCCATTTTGTCAGGTGTTCAGAATGAGTGGCAATGTCATTATGGTTCATGCGCTAGGGAGGTTCCCAATGGTTTTGATATGGCTCTTAAACTATCATTGCCAATTTTTGGAATGGCATGCTACAAGTTCAAGCTCTCAGTGTGGGATCAAAATGGAATTGATGAATGCCAGAGAGCCAATTCACTTTTGCGAGCTGCTGATGAGTGGCTCCGGCTTTTGAATGTAAATCACCCTGACTACAAGTTCTTCGTCTCTCATAGTTACCACTGGAGATGAGGCCAAGAGCTGACGAAGGGGAAAGAGTTAAATTAGCTGACTCTCACTGCCCAGCTGACTCAAAAATATTTTACATTTGTCAGCTGGGCACCCTAAATTTCCCCCAGTTTTTGCTGCCCAAAAAGATGACTGTCAAGTTTGTATTCTCGGAGGAAATTTTTACAAGCAGCTGTTCGTAAGTTGCTACAAGCTCGCAAAATAGGGAGGAAATTTGTGTTTTGCGTTCTTTTGATGAATAACCCATTGTGCCATGAACTTTTATGATGTAAAAGCAGTTGTTTTGGTAGATGGCATTTTCCCCCAGAAAATCTGAAAGCCCAGAAACTTTTTAAGGGCTTTGTTTGCCAGATTATGACTTAGTAAGTCATGGTATCCGAAAAGGTGTGAGGACCCCATGTGAGCATGGTGGTATTTGTAAAAAGACATGCTTTGCTTTGAATACAGAAGCTTTGGTTGGTTTGTTCGTGTAAGCTTTCAGCTGTGTTAGCTCATTTGTTGATTGTTCATGTAAGCTCCCAGGTGCGTTTGCATCCGAGGCCTGTAGATCGTTCTCGTGTCTTAGTGGATAACCTTTTATAGTTTCGGTTTTGAAAAGTGGATGAATTAGACAACGACAACAACAACAAACTCCCAGTGTGGGTCTTGCTTTCGCGAGGTCTGGGGAGATCTAGCTGCAGGCAACCTTACCTCTACCGGTATTCCTACTATAGATGTTGATTCCATAAGACCCACAAAATAGTTTTGTGAAAAAAGTTTATAGAGAAAAGGGTTGCAAAACCATTTACCGAGTGAGAGAAAGAGGAAGAGAAAAGGTTCTGGATATCAAAAGAGGGAGCAGAGACATACCTCAACAAACCAGAGGCGCTTGTTGCCGTCACATCCCAGAAAAATACGACCTGTAGGTAAGTAAACCAAAAAACCCTACCCGCCCCACACTACCTAAGCTACTGCTTCCTACGGAGCCGGTCCCTTACAACCAGAGACCAACTTACAATTTGTTAAATTTTGAGGTTGGGCTGTTCATTATTCGTTCCAGGATCGGACCGAACCGAAGACCAGCCTAGACCGGACCGGACCGAGGTCATTTGGTCCAGTCCTCGGTTCTGTCCTTTTCCAATTTCGATCTTCGGTCCGGTCCGGTCCTGGACCGGGTGGACCGGCCTTTAGACCGGACCGGACCGAATTAGAGTTAGGTTTTTTTTTTGGGTCATTTTCACACTAATAAACCAAGCCTCACGAGGGTGCAGGGTGCTTTTCCTTTTTGGGTGATTTTCAGTCTTCTGCTCTCTCGACTCTTCTCATTCTTCTTCTCCATCTCTGCGCCTCTCTCTCGATCTCTACCTCTCGCTCTCGCTCTCTGCTCTACTCTCCTCTCCTCTCGTCTCCGGTCTGAGGTCTTTGCTTGGTCGCTGCTTCTGAGGCTTTTACTCTCGGTCTTTGGCTGTCCTCAACTCTTTGCTCTATGCCGTCAGCAGACGCTAGTGGCCGGCTCCCTCAGCCTCTCCTCTGGCCTCAGCAGTTAGCCCTCTGCACCCTGTCGTCTCTCGCTCTCTGCCTGTCGTCGGCCCTAAGCCCAGCCCTCGTTGTCGTCGGCTGCCTCTCTCTCGCAGGTATGCGTGGTGGATTTACCAATTTAATTTGTTGATTCAATTATTTTCGGTTTTGATTTGATTTTCTCCTCTCCTCGTGCTCTGCTCCCCTCTCCTTGTTCTCTCGGTTCTCAAATTGTTGGCAAATTCCATGGGCTTCGACCTATAAATCTTTTTGTTTGTAAGAAATGTCATTTGATCTTGTGGAGGTTCAATGGTGTTCATGATATGATCTCTGATTCCAAGCTTCGAATTTTTTTATGAATTTTTTTATTGCAGTGTTAGGGTTAGGTGTGAATTTTTTCTGGGTTGAACTTGTTTTTCTGGCTTGTTGAACTTGTATAGTTTCTAAGAATTTAGGTTGAAGCATGCTAGTGTCGATTGAAATCCAGAAAATGGCTCTTCAAATAAAGAGATGTGTGGTTTAGGTGCATGTCCTCCTGTTCTGAAGCTCTTGTAGCATTTTTGCTGTATGTTAATACTGGTATCCCTTCTGTTTAATATGTCTGGGTGTTTATTCAGCATGCACTAGAGTTTCAGCTTATTACTGGAATGGCTTTTGTGGACTTAAAGAGTCCTGTGTGGAAAAGAACAGAGTAAACTCCTCTTATTATTTGCTTCTGGTATACCATGTAGAAAAAGCCGTGGAGTGGGATAACGTTTCTTGAATTTGTACCGCAATTGTATGTTAATGCTATGACTTTCTTTTTCAGCAATACTGTGTTTGCATTCCTTCTCCAACTTTAGGGGTTGGTTCTATTATAAGGAAATTTGATATAAAGTACAAATTATATGTGATAATCAAAAATTATTAAAAACTTTAATTTGCATTTTACCAAAACACTGCCAGGAGAGGACCGGTCCGGGTTCTGACCGATCCGGTCCGGTCCGAACCGAGTCCCGATCGGTCTGGTCCTCGGTCCCCATCTAAGCCTTTTTTCGGTCCTCGGTCCAGCTGGTCCGGTCCTGGATCGATGAACAACACTATTTTGAGGTAACCAATTTACAAAATCTTATCGGGGACACCAGCTTACAAAATCTTATTTTCAATTTTGGGGAGGCCAGCTTACAAAAACTTACTTATAATTTGAGGTATAATTGAAATTAAGACTTTTCAAGTACCAAAAATCCTTGACTCGATGCTAAAATTGTCGCGTCAAATCATCACCACCGCCTCATTTAAAACAACGCATATATAGAAAGAAAGTAGTTCATTCACTGTGGTTACTATTTATTGTGAACGAGTTTCTCTTCATATTCCAACGCTCTACGAGGCTTAGGACATACGTAACTAGTCCCGTTAGGCATTAGCCCTTACATTTAAAAGGAAATAAAGCCATTCATAACTGATGAGTGCTCAGAGAACAACACCATATATGTATATATTCTCTCTCTTCCTCTCTTCATATTCTAGCTCGATGCTCCCAGCCTCTCCTGTGTCCTTGCGAAGGTGTTCACCTGCAGCTGCAGCTGCAACTGCAACTGCAACTGCTAAGGCGGTCCATGGCCCATTATACGTCATCGAGAATGGTGGAGAGGAGCAAGCCTCTGACAAAGTTAGACTTGTTCGACTTCTTGTCATGGTCTTCCTTTGAAAGCGAAGGCTGCTGCCCACTGTGTCACAAACAGCCAAAATCAATGAACCCACAGCTCACAGAACACTCAATTAACAAAATTGACATCGAAGAACGAATATATAATATAAGAGAAAATCTGCAAATGCATTAGGGGGTCCTGTAGAAGCTCCCCATCAAATCCCTCTGTTTTTCTTTTTTTTTTTCCGAAGTTGGGTTTGCGAGGACCATTTCTTGAGAGGGACCGGGGAGGTGGGGGGTGGCCTTAGCAATTGGCGGCCTCCATAATCAAATACTCATTGAGCACAAAGTTAAATGCAAGTGCACACACGCTATCTAGCTACAAAGCATCACAAATTCATTGTAGCAAACTGGAGATAAAAAGGATTCAGTCATGCAAACATCTCAGAGTGCTATCCGATTCTTTTGCAATCCTTGTTTTGATTTTACGGTCATGACGAACTGAAGATTACCGGAGTCTGGCAAACCATCCAGAATTGTCAGGGCGTTAATGAAAATAATGGCACAGAAGCAGTGTCTTTTGAACGCAACCTCTCTACTTGTCGGGCAGAGGGTAGAAGGCCGTGCTCATACCTCTCGTCAACAGTTACTGTCAGACGAGGAAACAAGGACAGTGTATTTCTTAGCAATATGATGCAAAAACAGACAACTAGATGATATCAGCCACCATCAACAGCCAATGTGGATCGCATACTTAAGCATGGTTTCACACTTTCACGTGTTCGGTTGGACATAATGGAAATAATGCAAATAAATTGGTCATAGTGTTTTTATTACCATGTTAGGTTGTATGTGGGTATTGTAATAAGAAAAAATTACATTGTAATTATGATTACCACAAACTATGAAATCATGATCACATTATACGTTTGATTGCATTGCATTATTATAGTTACATTACATAACATCCAACCAAATACCTTAGTAGTGCTTATGGACGTTAAAATGTATGTGGCAAAAGAATATAGTTAATATCAATACCAAATGCGCTCAAGTTGGGCAAGAACAATCGAAAGAAGATGGTCACTTACGTTTTCATACTACTTTTCTTCTCAACTGATTGAAGTGAGCTTGCATCCTTGGAGGAATGCCGTTCTTCCTTCCCGAGATCGTCAGTGGAAGGTGATTTATATATGAATGATGATAACAGAGGATCAGAGATCAGATTGGATGACGAAAGCATGAAAGAGGCCCCCCCGAAAACGGATTGCCTGTTTCCTTCTCGCAGTTCCTTCCTCAGTATGTTAAACATTGAATTTGGAACACTTCTACGCAATCTCCTCCTGCGTTGTACGTGATCTTTTAGTCAAGGAACCACAATAATAACGAATCTCGCTTAAAATGGGAAAAAGCCTCTACCCATCTCCACAAAATACTCGCATAGATCTTGCCCTCTAAAATACTGCTGAAGCCAGAATTATACATGGTGGTACTTCAATTGCAAAAGGTGTTTTTCTTTTCCCCCCATTCTGGCTGTGAGGGGGCAGGCATATCAGCAACATGGGAAGGTCCAGTTAGGTTGTAAAATGGGTACTGAGAAGATGCATGTACTGTCCCATGGGCAGGGTACTTGATCAATCGCTACAACATCAATGCATAGCAAGATATCAAGAACACATGACAAGACCCAAATTCCCTAACTGAGAAAATGGCATCCCCTTCAACCTACTAAAGGTGTGCAAAAGGAAACAAGCATGAAAAAAGTTTTAATGGAAGAAAGCAGCAAAGAGGTAATTTTCTCAGGTTAAAATGGTAAGGAAACATGACGATGTCTAGAATGTAGGAGAAGCAAAACCGCAAAAGAAAGCTAAACCGTGCTATCAGGGTTTTCGACATTTCATGGTCAGCAACTCATTTTGCCAGTTTTATCCATTGAATACAGTCAATACACACATTTCCATTGAAAGGCTGTCTCCAGTTTTACAACCAAAAAATATCATCACCATGAAACAATTTGACCAATGAATACATAACCACAGAGTGTGGCCACTGCCTCAATTAGCATGACATGTGATCCAAATAGCAGCCTAATGCTCTGGGAAAACCTTCCGTAAGATTTTATTTTTTCTTTAAAAAAATTCACGCACACACACACGCACAAGAATCTGCAAGTAAAGGAATAACCCATAGCAGATAGTAAATAGCCACAACAAGAATTAACACTTAGACTGCAAGTCAAACAACATCATGGTCATCAAGCCTCTAGATACTAAAAGGATGATAAAAGGCAGGTTTACTTGGAGCTCTAGAAGCCTAACCCAAGATGAAATCCCTGCCACGAGCCATGTCTACTGTAAGTGCTTATCATTCTTAATAAACATAGGGACCAAAAACATTACCAACCTATATCCCCTTGTCTCAAGCTCCAAAGTACAGAGTTAGGAATTGCATATAGGAAAACACTACACATTTCATGCAATACTAAGTAAAGCAGAGGGGTGAAAGGAGCTATACTTTCAGTCCATATAAATCCAACCCATTACCCCCCCCCCCCCCAAAAAAAAAAGAAAATACAAAAATCTCTGAAAAAGGATATCTTCAAAATGCTTCCGTGTTGAATTGTGACATGAGCAACCATCTCCACTCCCACCTTCTTTGCACAAATAGGGCACAGCTGAAAAATCAACGAAGGGTGAAACCAAGTTCAAGATTCCCATCTCAAAACACCAGAAAAAACATTTCATGGCTCACCACCGATAAAGAGAAAGCATAATATGTAATTATGACATCAACACCCCCCCCCCAAAAAAAAAGAGAAAAAGAGAAAGGCAAAAGGTAGGACTTCTGAGGAGGAAAACAAGCAAGCATAAGAAGAATAAAAAGGTCTGTAGAAGAACAGGGACATAAGCTTAGTTTTAGAAACCGAAAGGCATACTAACACGTATGTGGTGGGTCTTGAAAGCTTAAGTCTGAGACACAAGGTGAAGGTGGCATTACAATGCAAGAACTAATTACTAATAAATATATTAATGCAGCCTGCAAAGAATCCTACTTAGTAGAAATTTTCTTCATAAAAATTGGAACTTAAGTTTATTACTAGAGGTCTCAGGAAGCTCGTCTTTGGAAGTCTCCCTTCTGCGCAATACACCATCTTCTTAAGTTTGCGGTTTCGCTTGGAATATTATTCAGAATTCTTCTGTTCCTTTGAAAGTGTCGTTTTGTGTGGGATCAAGGCAAGATCTTAACTTGTGACAGCTTACAAAACAGGGGTAAAACTCTGGTCAATAGGTGTCTGATGCGCAAAGGTGATTTGGAAACCACATACCATCTACTCCTCGATTGCCCATTTGCTAGAAACCTTTAGGGATTAGCTTGGAGCTGTTTGGGTCTTCATTGGGTGGTGCCTAGCACGGTGAAGACACATATTTCTGGCTAGGGAAGGATGTTTTAGGATGGAGAGAAGTAAGCAAGTTTTTGATGGGTTGAAAATTTACTTGAGTGTTTGAAAGGCAAGTAGTGCAAAACTTTATTCTTTAGGAAAGAGAAGTTTTTTTGTTCATTCAATATTCTTGATTTTGTAGATGGCCTTTTTTGGGGGTTGCAATTAAGTATATGTGGGCTGCTTTTCCAGCATCCTCTCTTGCACGTATCCACTTTATTTTTTATGAATATATTATTTTTTTCCTTATCCCAAAAAACAAAAGAAGAAACTTAAGTTAAAAACTAGATGAAATCGTCTTCTCCAGCAAGGTCCAAAGCTGAGCTGCTAGATGCCTTACTAGCAATTCAAGACTTGGGATTTACTTCTATTTTAATTAGAATCTTCGTCTAGGGTTTAACTTGAAGAAATCTCCTCAAAAGAGCTTGCATCAAATTTTTTATGGCCAAGTATCAACTTGAACAAAATTTGTAACATTGGTGGTTTACTAATTGCTATCTCATCTCGCCCTCTCCGGCTAAAGATTATCAATGAAATGTCCAGGCTGCAACACTTGTGCCTAGGCTTAACGTGCATCACCACAGGAGATCAAGGTGACAAAGTTAAAGGTTGATGGCTCAATGAGTAAATCAAGTACTCAACATCTCCCACAAAGGCTATTTACATAATTACATGTGCTTTTCAGGAATTTCCAAAAATGTCCAGGAAGTTATCATATGGTGATTATGCGCCCCCTTCTAACCCCTCAATAACCGTCTAGGGTGTCCTAACTCCTAAGACCATTTAAGGCATTTACATTGTATCTTATACAATCATAATCTCCCCCCCCCCCCCAAAAAAAAAAAAACTTTCTTATCGTTTTGATATCATATTCCAAGATCTATGTGATGCTACCTACAAAGTTTTTTTATTTTTGGATAGTTTAGAATTATTAAACATAAATGCTAAAGATTTGAACTTTTGAGCCCTATCCATAGATGCTAAACATTGATGCCCAGTATGCCAGCTGATACATGCACCAGAATTTTAGACAAAGCAACTGATAATGCACAAATTTGCCGGTATAAAATACCAACCTAGACAATTGAACATTTTGGGCGGTTAAATAAAACAAGATATTTGTTTTCCACAGAAATTTGCTACAAAATATAATGGATTAAGCTTAAAATTTTAAATTAAAAAAAAAAAACACAATCCAAAGCAGGTTATCCCTCGTATAGCTTCCAAATCATGACTTAATCTGAATAATCAGAGCAGAATACCAAGCAAACAAAATATAAAATACTGAAGTGAGGTCAAGGTCTGAGACAAGCAAGACAATTACCCCATGCTTCACTTCCACTTGATGCTCTTCATCAACATGGCAAACAAGCCCCACAATATCAAACTCCTCTGCACAAAAAGGGCATGAAAACTCTTGTTTGTACTCATCTTCCACAATGAAATCATCTCCTAACAAAGCCTCTGTTCACATCCAAAATTACCCAGAATCAAATTCGCCTGGCCAAACAATGACCACTAAAGAAACATTCTTTTAACTTTTAAAAGCAAAACCCAATTTTTTTCTACATTTTCCTCCAACTCCGAAATCATTTCTGATAAATCCCGGCAACACAATCAGACGAATTTAATCTTAACAAGTGGGGTTTCCGATTCTAACAAATTTCAACTTTCAACCCATTTATCACTCCATTTCTCCCCCAAATGGGCAACCCCACATTCACATTTCCAAACCCACAAAAATCCAATCAATACCCCAGAAAAAACACAAAAGACCCAGAAAAATTAGACAATCAGAAAACTAACCCGACCGCAATTGGTAGCGCCGACTGAGAGATGATGATGATGAAGAAGAAGACAACCGAGAATTCCAAAGATCACCACCATCCATCTTCCCTTCTCGACAATAATACCACTGATCTTCTTCTCTCACAACTCAGAAACTACACCTGTTGCAAACAATTTATCAAGCATAGTAAGAAATGAAAAGCTGGGTCATCCAATATATAAGGGGTTAATTTGGGGGAAGCATCAATAATGACCTTTGGACATAGAAATGTCAAGGAAATTGCAGGAGAGAGAGAGGACAGAGAGAGAGAGAGAAGGATAGAGAGAGCAAAGACACTCCCTACCGACCTCCCTTGCAGAGGGTACCATTAAAATATGCTTTGCTGTAGCCTGTAGTGTTGTGGGTTGGATTGAAAGTGGGAACGGACTTTGAGGAATTTACCGAGAGTGCCATTTGTGTGAAAGGTGGCATCCATCGATCCATCGATCCACCTTTTGTCACACTTTATCATATATATATATAATAATTCACCACGAACTTTGTCAGATAATATTAGTAATCATTTTATAATTATGGATCCTACAGGAAATAATTAGTATCTCATTATCCTTTCAGTGATGTTCTTTTTTACCTTTAAAGAGAATAGGGAATAGGGTTGCTCATGCCCTAACACATCTACAATTTTATAACTCACGTTGCAAAGTCTGATTGGACGACGGTTCAGATAATGTAATGATTCTGATGAGTAATGACATATATCATTATATCCCCATTTAATAAATAAAAAAAAAAGAGTGATATGACCTCATATTGTAGTTACCACTATTCTTATGGTCTGTTTGTTTTCAACATGTTGAACTTGCTATCTGTTTTAACATATTTTGACTTATTTATATCTGTTTCAAATCTCTCTCAACATTGGTCTTAATCTACTCCAACATATTTCTATCTACTCCAATATACTTTAACCCGCTTTAATCTAATTGATGATCTGGAATGTTGAAAATGAACAGACCTTGATAAGTCAATGACATTAACTTACCTCTCAATAGTACGTTTTGGGTTCAAACTATGAGAGTGGCGATTTTTTCAGTGGAAGAATTTAGTTAGGTCTACAAGTCCCTTATGAGCATAACACATGCCTCCGTTGCGCGACTGCGCAGTTTAATGATTTCATAATAGTCGGTGGATGTTGTGTGGGTTAACAATATTAGTAGTAATATGTAAAGCCTATACTAGGTCAAAATATTGAGATATTTCTTATCAAATTCACCTACGTGAGTAGTTGATACATCTTTAGATAACTGTTTTAATATGAGATAATAGTTGCGATAAGCTGTGAATGGTTGTTGTTTATGTAAGCAATTGAATAAAATATGTTCAGCAAATGTAGTAGCCACATGTTAATTTAGTTGATTAATGTAAATTGATAGGAAAGATATAAGTAACTTGTCAAATACGAAATTAATGAATAGTAAATCAAACCAAAATTATGAAATGCTACTTTAGAAAGGCAGAAAACTGACTATATTGGTTTTTTACTTGAAATGCTAAACCACTTAAAATGTTACGACAGAGTCAATAAGATTAGCCTTTGACATGTGAAAAAGTAGTGTTATA
>JACYFF010019584.1:2027037-2068752 GCA_017589665.1 Selenicereus undatus
ATGAAAGTCATGTAATCGAAATTTGAACTCAAATTCTTCCTATGACACTTACAAGTTTACCAAGCATATTAGTTAGTAAATGGTAACTATAGAAGATAAAATCCCATTATTTTTCTTCCTCTCTTACTATTTTTCCTATAGAACATCCTAACCTTCTCAATGATTCATGAGATGCTATTGGTTTTTGCCCCCAATCTTATCTTTTTCTTTTTTTTTGGTTTGTACTTGTTCTTTTAATAACATCTCTATCCTTACCCCACCCACCACCTCACCCAAAAAAAATCTATCTCAACCTGTGAGAGTTTCTCGATGTCATCCTCTTATGGGTGGCACTATCTATTTCCTTTAGACTTTATTATCAGTTTGACTCCATGTCATTTTAGCCACGTGTATTCAATTGATAATTGGTCACAATATAAATTTGTAGTGGAAATCAATTCTTCAAATTTGAACAATGATAGCAAGTCAATCTTTTCGATGACCATACTACGCAAATTTTACGAAACTTCTCGGCATAGGCTATATCATGGAATAACGAGTACGCACAAAAGGGACATTCATAAGTGTATCAATTAATTTCTAAATTGAAAGCTTTATTTAGTTATTTTAATTGTAAATTTGTTTGATTATGGTATCTATTGAATATGACGTATGATTTTCAATTAAAAAATTCATGCTTTATTCCCTCCCCCGCCCCCCCCCCCCCCCCAAATAGAAAAGCATTGAAGATCATAAATTATATGTAAAATCTTAGCATAGCAAGTAAAATTAATAAACTTTTTAATATATACATTAAATCTCAAATTGAGCTCATTTGCATTTCATTTGTCCACACAATATATATATATATATATATATATATATATATAATATTACTGGATGATTTAAGATGACAAGACGACTTTTTTTTATCATTAAAAAAGGGAAAATTTGAACATGGCACATATTATTAGAGGCTAGAGGAAGAAATACAAGAATTTGGTGCAACTCCATGACATTTACATTTATCCGAATTATAAGACTTTGTTCATTTTATAGCATGAACTTGATGTGGACCCTACGGTGCCATCAACCACCTCCACTCCACCAATCCTCATTGCCTTTGAAAACTCAAACTCATAGACACCCCCATTTGTGGCATGGTGTAGACAATTGAGGATACAAGTAGTGAATTTACTATCCATCTAAGTGGAAATCAAACTAAAATTTTAAATTTAAAACAATTTTCTTGCATAATAAATGTTTTTATATATCCATTTCCCTTTCAAAGTAGGAAGATTATGATAATGGGCAAAAGATATAAACTCAACAAGTAAAAGATGGATTCTTTATGATAACTCTGGTTTCACTAAAAATATCTTCTATAATAAAAAAAAGTTCGTTGTAATATAAAAAGAATTGAAATTTAAAAACTTCTCCATAAAATTTAGATTTTCCTTTAAAAGCTTCTCATAATTCTTACCAAAACTTTTGACTACAACAACACCGCCACCTTTCAGCATAAGTCCCGTTTTTGTGAGGTCTAAGAAAATTCAAATGTAGGTAACCTTACAGTCCTCTACAGATATATATGTCCATAGAGAGGTTGATTCCAAGATACCTACAAAAGAAAATATGTGAGAATATTTTAAAGATGAAACTAAAGATACACAGTCATAAATGATACAAGAAGTACTAATAAAACAGGTGGTAGTAATAATTGAGGATTTCATAATATTATAGGTTAAATTTAGATTTGTCCATAAAGATGAGTCAAGGGCTAAAATTAAGTCGAAAGGCATTGTCAATGGGCAACATGTGAACATTATTGTACAACCTCATGTTAGTCCCAAGGGACGAACAAAGCTAGGCTAGCCTAAAGATGGTTATCTATTCAAGGGTTCAAGGCGACCCCATCTTCTAGGGTAAGAAGGAGTAGAGAAAATGTTCGAATCAATCTTCCAGTACCATGGATACAAGGCTAAATTAATCCTTGTCGCATATAATCTTGAAAAAACCTCAAATAACCTTCAATAAGTAGGCTAAGGCTATTGACTTAAAGGTGCAAAACAACTCTCTCTAAGACGATCAACACAACGGTCCATAATGTCAGAAGAACATCTATAAATTTCGGATTATATCTTGAGAAAGTAATTAAATGGATTGAACATAACATTAGGAAAGTTACTAGAAAACTCTTTTACACTATTTTTTTTTTTAACAACAAAAAGAGGGGTGGGGAGGGAGAAATGGTAGAAGGTTGGAGTGAATACAGAATATGACATCACAATATGTTTGGAACATTGGCAATAGTAATGATAGACATAGAGTGGGAGAAAGTGGGTGGAGATAGGCTGGAGGAGGGCTTGGTACTCTTTGTGGGGTTTATCAATGAGAGTTAAATGTGGTAGAAATGGTACCAATCATGACTAGTACTTCCAAAAATTCACTCCCAATCTTGCATATCCATAGTAGGTTTTCAATTTTCTTGCCTATTTTTATTTCTTCACCTTTTTACCCTTTTTTTCCCCCTTCAAACTATTCTAAATAGCAAGTTTCAGTAAAATTTGTTTAAATTTTCCAACATCGTGAATAATTAAGAATGTTCGGGAATAAACATCATTTTATTTATAGCGAGATGATCATGAGAAGTATTAAAATTCACCGTTATATAAAACTAATTAGTTTATATTATTTAATCCGAACTTCTTACTAAAAGTAAAATGCTATATTTTTGTTTCATCTGGATAATGAATATTCTCCAATTTATATTTTAATTGCAGGCAAAATGTAAAACATAAGAATAGGACCATAATTGCAACCAACGTGTCGTACCTACTAGTAAATTTACAAGCCACAAAAATATATCATTTAAAATTACTAGATTTTTTTTAAAATTTTTCATATATTTACAAGCAAACATTTCTGTATTACTATTAGGTACTCATGTGTAGGTAATATCTTTTTTTAAGCCAACTTTCAACATTATCTAGTTTATTCTAAATATAAAATGTAAATATATTTGTGTGTAGCTCATAGTGATAATTGTCAAACTTGATAACACTTGTCCCTAAATTAAATCCTCATTCTTTAACAAAAAGCAATGGATAAATCTAGATGTCTATAATGAATTTCCATCTAACAAAATCCAACAATGAGAAAATAAACTAAATCAATTAAGAGGGGAATAAATATAATAAATAATGGACTAACCTTCTATCATGGGTAGGCTTGGGGACTCTTTGACAGTGACAACACCAAGATGAATGATGAAGTTAAAATTGGAAAGCCAAACTTTGGGTTAGTGGAAGCTACAACTGTCCCTGTCAATTTTCACTAAAGAATTAGCCATCATTTTCTCCCTTCAAGGGGTAGCTTATTTACCAATATCAATCAATAATTTATTTATAAAAAAAATATTTATTGCTACCCAGTCAATGCATACATGTAAATACATATACGTGCGCGCACATACGCACACATATGTGCATGTGCATTTGATCACATACACACACAAAATTAGTGCCAAAGAGTTTCATAGCTCAAGTAGGATTGAGGTGGTCTTCGAAACTTGGTGTCGTGTGATCAATTTTCATAACTTGCAATTCTCCTGATGTGGAGACGCACAAGACTGCCAACCAAGCCTCTATGTTTGGTACCGTGAGCTAAGCCCACCCTACTGTATAAGATCCATTTAGCTGTCATGTATGGGGGGCAATAGCTTAGCATACTTACCTTTCATTTAAAAAAAAACCAGAACCAAGCCTCTATGTTTGGTACCGTGGGCTAAGCCCACCCTGCTGTATAAGACTCATTTAGCTGTCATGTATGGGGGCCAATAACTTAGCATACTTACCTTTCATTTAAAAAAATCAGAAATTTAGTAAATTGATTGTTCAGCTCAAGTGTGAGCCAAGTTTCTTGCAAATGTGTTATATTTAGACTGATGGGAGTTTGGGTTGATTTAAGTTTGGATTAAACTGTTTTTAATTTGCATTAATTCCGAATTAAGTAAATCTTTATTCTATAATTTTAATCTGCAAAGAAAAATAATTTTGAAGAGAAGTTTTATATACACATCTAAATCATTCTGTTTATTTTATAAATCTAGGATCAAATTTAACAGATCTAATTGTATATAAACAAATAAATACCAAGAAAAAAAGAATGCCAGGAAATAAATGGCGGTGGATATGGCACTCATCATTGGAGGACCAAAGAAAATTGAATAAAAAAGTTATTGTTAAAAAAAGTTGGACAGGCTTTTTTCCTACTCCCATGAAATGCCACGTTGCAAAGATTTGCTTGTTTTATTCTCCCCATTTTCATGTCCACCGGCCGTAATTTTGTGTAATCCGCCCGTGACAAGAAACTCTTCTCATTCATTATCTCCAGTTATCCCTTGCTCTTTTTTGGCGGGAGTACTTGTATATAGAGTTGAGCATGATCGGAGATTCGGTCCATTTTTATAGAATCAGATTCGTTCATTGTTGGAATCGGGTTTAGAAAACTGTGAATGGGCCCCGATTTCGATCTAACCGGTTCTTGGATTTTTGGAATTTGGTCCATTATCGGGCGCCGTTTTGAAATAATTGTTTACTTATTTTTTTTCATATAATTTTAAGGATCTAATTTCAAGTAATGGCCAGACATTTCAACAAATAGTTTGAACGACAAAAAAAGACCATTCTCCAAAAGCTTCCATCACCAAAAATCAAAGATATAGCATCCAAAAGATATCCGGATTTTTTCAAATAAAAATTCTTAATTGTCCGCAATGACCAAAAAAAATAAAAATTGAAAAAGGAAAAAAAAAACAAAACTAGAGGAAATCGAACCCCAGAGTGGCCGTGGACTGTTGGCCTGAGAAGATAGACACGTTGGAGAAATCAAACTGTGAGTGGAGGCCTAGAATAAGAGGACATAGAAAGAGATTGGAGATTGAAACATGAAAGATCAAGACACAAAGACCTAGAATCACCACTTACGGTGGTTGGCCGGGAAGCTACACCAGAGAACTGACAAAGAAACTCACAGCATTGACCGTTAGAGAAGATGGGCATCCAATGTTATATAGGGTGAGGTTTCAAACGTTTGTGAGTGAGAATGAGAGAGTGGACTAACAAGGGGGAATGAGAATGACATTGTAAATTATAGTTTTTTATATAGATGCAAATAATATATCTCTGTGAGCATTTTGGAACTCTGACCTGCCACATCAATAAAAGTTCTCTAATTTTGGAATTTGTATTTCATCACCTCTCCAACCTATAAAACTCAATTTTAATCATCCAATAAAAATATTTGTCATGAGCTCACCTTATAACACACAACTTATTTTTTAAATCATTTAAACATTATATACTTACATCAAAAAAAAAAACAAACAAACAAATTAAAAAGGTGAACAGTGACACGAAGGGAAACATGCACAGGCGTGCTCCCCCGCGTTTCCATGTGGTTGGGGAGGCAAATTTGGCACGCAGCAGACACATGGGCTCCACTATTTGCTTCGCGTGTCATCGACTGCTAGTGCTCTGTTATATTTTATTTTAAAAAAAGTTGGATAGGGTAATGGGTCCAAGTCCAAACATTTAGTATTTGGTCCTAGAATCAGTTGTCACTGAGTCTTGAATTTTGGAACCGACCTCGGTCCCGCTTCAACTAGTTTTGGGTCTAGACTCGAAAGGTGCAAACTGGGTCTAGGATCGGATACTTAGTTTTTTGCTCAACCCTACTTATATAGTAGACTTTGAGTCTTTAGTTTCGGTGAAGTGATAATTTAAATCAACAAAATTTTGCTTTCCGTTAATGAAATTACAACAATCGGTAGCAATTCTAAACTTTAAAAATATATGTCAATTCAAAACTGCATATCTTAATTATCCTATAATTTGTATAGATTGTCGAAATCTCCCCTAATTTTGAACCAAGGGTATGTGTTCATATTAAGGAAAATATTTACAATAATGATTTCAAAAAATTGAAGTATAAACTCCATCTTAGATCGGGTCTTATTTGAATATTTGTCGAGATAGAAAGAATCCCATCAAGTAAGATGTCAATGTAGTGTTCTTATAATAGTCTTATATTTTTGGTATGGTTTTTTTATATCTAACGAATATCTTGTCTATGTACTCCTACCAAAACAGTCATTTGAAACGAAGAGATCACATATATGATAGAGTCTCCACGGAGGATTTATTAGAGGGACAACATCTTATAATGAGTTGCCTTTAAAATAGACCTTTGAACTTCTTGTCATAAACAAGATTGTTCGCTAAGGCTCTGTTCTTTTCGTGTGTCAATTTTAATATATCAAAATTAACCCACATCAACCCAATTTAACCTACTTTAACCCACTTCAATCCACTTTCACTATTGTAACCAAGTTCAATTTATCATGTAAAAAAAATTCAACCTATTTCAATCCACCTCAACTTACCTTAACCTAATTCACCATTTTATTGACCTCAATTTACCTACGAAATAAACAGGCCCTTATCCATAAGGTCTTAGCTCAATGCGGAAATGAGACCCTATACATATTAGATTTTTTATTCAAGTCTCCACTCCCTAATCCGTTGTATTATAATTGAATTACTCTATCATTTTATGACTCATTCAAATTATATTAACAAAAAATCCCGCCTTAATTTTGCTAGACTCCTTTTTATTAGATGGTTGAATAAGTAGTCAGCTTATCCAATTCCTAAGTCTTTGTTTTTTTTTTAAATTTTTTTTGACGCAAATACTTGATAAATTTGAATACTCCAATATTAAATATTAAATATTGAAAGAGTGATGAGCAAGCAAATATGTGTGTCATCATTTTTTATCGTACGAATAATAATTATTAAATTTACAATACAATTAAGAATGATTATTGAATTAATTTATGTACTGTATTTGAATAAGTCAAATGTACTTGTACGAATTGTTTTTTTTCTGGATATGACGATGTCCACATCACATGGTCAATTATTAAACAGATGACTTGTGCTTCACTTGTTCCATGCAGTTTTGGTAAATCATTTCAATTTCAATTTTAAATTTGTAGCATTTTCGTGATGTTTCTGGTGAAGCACTTTACAAGTCATTCTGCAATTGTTAATGCTGATCATTAAGGATCTGTTCTTTTTGTGAATAAATTATAATAAATAAAAAAATAAAATAGATTGAAGTGGATTGAATTTTTTATATGATAAATTAAACTTGATTAAAATAATAAAAATAGGCTGAAATAGGTTAAAGTGGATTATGATTAGTATTTTGAAATTGACCAACGAAAAGAACAGGTCCTGATGACCAATGATTAATGCATTTCAATCTACTTATTAGTATTGAGGTTATAGTATACATATGTTACATTTAAAATTTGTCTTACATTCTTTTATCGTATAATTGTATTATAAGGTTGTTAATAAATAATAACTGTATTTTTGGTTTTTTAGAGGATATCGTAACATATTTTAGTTTAGTAGTGAAAATGTATGATGTGGATCATAAATGAGTCAACTTAATCGATGTTCAAGAAAGTTTGATTAAACTGATCTATATTGGCTTTTAAGTGTCCTCATTAAATCTAGGTAAGTCATTTTTTTTTGTTGTTGTACACTTAAGAATATTTACAAGGCCTTCTAACTAAAAATTACGTACCTGGCCTTGGGGACCTAAAATTAGAGCTGTGAATGTTTGACCCGATACGATAACACGACATGAACCCGACCCGAAGTTAATGAGAGAAACCCACAACCGTCCCGACCTGATTTCGACCCGATTTCAGCATAAAAATATGTTATTTTTCAATTTAAGGAAAATCTAAGTTATTTTTAACATCGATACAAAATTGATCCATTTATTAAATAGATCAATACGATCAACCCCGTTTCCCAGCTCTACCTAAAATTTGTGCAAAAGACTACAGCGGTGGCAATTAATTGAACACAAGTTATGGATCACTTCCAATATAAACTTACCCGTCTTAAGCACATCCTTGTAAGAACTTACCTATCGGATACTAATGCCACATCATCTCGCATTTTATTAAATAATACATTTAATTACATAAAAAGCTCGACCAATTTATAATAACTTATTGTGAGAAGCTCGGCTAGCTTAAAATGTGCACTCCTTGGTAGTCTCTCTTTCTCGGAGGTGGTGAATAGTTGTGGGCCTCATAACTGTGTAGTGAATGCAGACTCAAAAGCTATTATTTCTCGTTTAGAATAAAAAATTATATGTTGGTTATTCTCTCTTCAACTGTGTTATATAACGTACATTAAAAGGTCTTATTCAGAATACCATGAGAGTTTACTATAAAATATTAACGTACATCAGTTTTTTGTCTTACAATTTTATCAGAAGCAACTAATTTTATCAAATAAATTTTTAATAAACAGTTAATTTAAACAGCTAATAGCTAACAGCTGATAGTTAACATTTGTTTATCAGATAGACAATTATCCCCAAGACATTATAGGAGGTATACATGTAGAAGAAACTCCACGTGTCACAATGGGGTGAAAATGAGGAGAGTGAAAGCAAGAGACACTCACTGGAGATTAACAAAGCTTGCCAGCAAAACTCACACTCAACAGGTGGAAGAGTTGCTGTCAAAGTCGCCTCAAAAGAAGGGAAATTTGGCCTTTAAATCACTCCCAAAAAAAAGGGAGGGGGAATATTTGCGCAAGGGCTTGTTTGGTTGTTCTTTTTTCTGTCACGGGAATCAGCAAGGCTTGGGAAAAAGTTTATGGTCATTTTTATAAAATATTTTAATTTTAATTATTTTTTTATTAAAAAGGATTTAAAAGGGCAATTGTAGGCAGCTTTTTTTCTGAAAATACCCAAAAAGTGGGTTAATCAAAAGCTTCAAAAGTAGTTTTATCCACAGTAAAAATTTTGGGTATTATAAAACTAATGTATGTAGGCATGAGCCACTGGAAAACCTACATTACTTATTACTTTTTTTCTTAATTTGAATTTCTTTTAAAATTATTTTTTTTTTGGATTGGAAACCTGTGAAAGTGGAAACTAATTTTATTGGTCCAATCTCTATATTATAAGTAGTAAAATCATATGAGTTGGGAAGCCTTCAATCCTTAAATTCTGAAATATAGAAAAAGGATGGAGCATTTCTTGTTTCTTTTATGACAAATAGTGTTTTTTTTTCTCTCTTCATTTTTAGCATATTTTTGTTTAGATATGATTTTACAATACCTTATATGATTGATAGATTGTATAAATATTTATAATCATCGCAGAAAGATGATTCCTTATTAATTGAAGCATAATGTAGTATGAAACAATAATGTTAGTCAATATTTTATAAATGATAAGTTTCATAAAGTGCATATAAATAACAAAGAAAATAGAAATGAAAATAAATCAATTAATCAATTTATTAAACTATTGTTATTATATATATATATATATATATATATATATATATATATATATATATATATATTTGTTTTGTGTCCATTAACACCAAGGGAAAAAATCATCATCATAATTGATTAAAGCTCATAAAAAATTCAACTATAATCAGCAACTGACAAAGTTAGGTTAGGCTGCCTACAATTCACCCATTGGGGTGGAGCCCTTCCCCGGACATTGCGTAAACGAGGGATGTTTGTGCACCAGGCTGTCCTTTAAAGTCTTCAAAATTCTATTCCTATCTAATAATTTTTTAAAAGAATTAGGTGGTACGTCATCTTTAAATAAATAAAAAAATAGCTCTCACACAGATAAATTTGACCAACAAAGATAAATATTCAATACCATTTCAAGAAAGCAAAGTCAAGGGGAACTAATTTTTCACACAATCCAATTGATGGATTCAAAGTTTTAAAGCATACATACAGTTGTTAGTCTTTGTCAATATGCATTAACAAATACTTATAACTTTATTTTAGTTTCTCATTTAATACTTGGCATCCCAAAAATTATAAGGGAAGAACTAAAAAAATAGACAGGCTTGTTCCAAAAGCAAACAGGGGGGGGGGACCTTTTTAAAAAGATTATAATCATTCTATAACAACAACAACAACAAACTTTCAGTGTGGGTCCCGCTTTCGCGGGGTCTGGGGAGATCCAGCTGTAGGCGACATTACCTCTACCGGTATTCCTACCCAATAGAGAGGTTGATTCCATAAGACCCCAAAAAACAGTTTTGTAGATTATAATCATTCTATGATTTACAAAAAATCTTATAAACAATTGGCAGTTTTCAAAATCCATATTTTTCAAGGGGTGTCTTTAGAAAAATATTCTCCATACAATTTTTTAAATATGTGTTAAAACTCGGATAATATTCTTAACATTCACAATCATTTTATGCATGGAACTTGAATTGCATAATTTTAATTTTTTTTTTGGGGAGTGAACTTGAATTGCACAATATAATGTAATCTAATGTGATGTATGATGTTAAAAACCTCAATCACCCAAGGATTAAAAAGACCAACGAATTTTTATCTGTTCCATCAACATTAATCTTGGTAATGGTTAATGAAAATATAATTTCAATGCAAAATATAAAAACAAGGTCAATAAGTGAAAGAATAATTAATTATGGCTCACTCAAGGTATTTTAATGCATTTAATAAATTTTTAAAAAAATTATTTGCATTCTCTTAAAGAGATGGTTCATAGATTCCAAATCTAAGAAATTATTTGCATTCTCTTAGTCTTAGAGACAGTTCGTAGGATCCAAACCATAGTGCAAGTGCGTGTTTTAAATCTAACTGCAATTCTACATTTAATCTCTAAACTACTTGTGCATTGTGTATTATTCAAGAAAATATTCAATTTAAATTTTCTACTGATATTACGTATCTTAAACTGTAATGTTCTGATAATTGTAATTTCATCTATTTTTATGGACTAAATTTTCCTTCCATGTATCTAATTAACATTACCATGTAAGTCTTCATCCCCTTTTGGCAAAAAATATGTATTTTCAAATTTGGTTAAAATCATGAAAGGTGTGGATTTTTGAGATCTTTTCAAGAAGAGAAAGTAAAGATTTTTAACTATGAAGAACCCATGACAGCCTACTGCTGGATGGAATGATTGGTGGGAAGTAATAATGCAAAATATTGCAAGGTTTAATTTCTTTTATGTATAAATTACAATCACAATTTTTTTTTAGGTCTCTTGAAATCAGCTTTTTTAGCGACAAAAGTCCATATGTATATATCTGAATCTCCTCATATTTCACAAAAATGGGATTCATACCGAGGGTTGTTATTGTATGTATAAATTACCGTATTTTTTCATTTGGGGAGTAGATATTTTCATTTTTTAACAGTGTAATATAAAAACATGCATTTTCTCTCTCAGCTTCCCTCTCTGCCTCCCTCTCTCTCTGTGACTAAAATGTTGGGAGGTCTTGTTTAGCTCGTGAGTTGGATCCAAACTCATCAAAGAGACAAACTTGATCAAATATTTACAAATTTTATTGAAAAAGTTTGTCCCTTTTTTTAAATTTTTTTAATTTTAATTTTAACCATGAAGTGCTGAACTTGGAGCACAGACAATGCCATGTCTTCAACCTCATAATTTTTAGCATTTTTTTATATATATTTTTGTTTTTATCAAACCATATCAATTTATTCTTCTTCCTTTATCTCTCTTTTCTCTCTCTATGTCTGTATTGTCCAAGCACACTTTCTCCCTCTAAAACCTTTCCTCCTCAACTCTCTTCATCTCAGGTTTTCCGGGAAGATCTCAACTGGGTTTACTGAATTTTGAACTGGGTCTCAAAATTTCCCCCCAAAAATCAAATCTTTCTCCAACTTATTGCAGGATTTATAGTCAAATCAGTGAACTTCATCAGAATCTTGAACTGGGTTTCATCTCTTTTTCTGCTCAGATTCGGAACCACTCTCTCTCTCTCATATCCTTGGTTAGAATTTTGAAGTGGGTTCAATCCAGTCAGGGTTTAACTGCATGATTGGTTCGATCTTTTTTCTCTTTTTCAGTCGATTTTTGCCGGGTCAAACCCTTGGATTAATATTTTTGGAGATGAGATGAACTTGGGTAGTAGAGTAGTGGGATCCATGTCTTTGCCGGGTTCAACGGCTAACCGGAAGTCCGGCGAGGTTTTGGAGTTTCCGGCGGGTCTCCGGGTGCTCGTCGTTGATGATGATCCGACTTGCCTCACCATCTTAGAGAAGATGCTGCGAACTTGTCGCTATGAAGGTGAAAACCTTGCTCTAGATTCAATTTATTTTCCTTTTCTGATTCTTAATAGTTGTATTTTTCGTGTCTTTTCAATTGATTCAAGTGATTTTATTTGTCCTTTTTCCTTTTGTTGTTTGAAGTTACATGTTTTTTTGGCTGTTGGATAAGGTGAATTGGGAATTGAGCATATAATGAGGATTTTAGTGATAATTTATTTTAGGTTTGTGGTATTTCCTGGGTTTTTGGGTATAAGATTTTGATGTTTAACTAACTAGATGGAGTTTAACCTGGATGAGAAACAGCCCTTTCCCCTTTTATGATTGTCTAATGTCGGATGAGTTTAGACAGTCCATAGATTTTGAGCTTGTTGTGCCTCTGGAAAAGAAGCGTGCTGCATTTATTGGTTGGAAATGTTATTAATGCCCTCTGATCTTTGAAGTTTTGCCTAAGATTCAGAATTTTCCCTCAAGGATCCTTTGACTTGTAGATGGGGGAATCAATCTCCCTGTTTTACGCTCCATCTAATGTCTTCCATAGGTGGGAGCGTTATGTTCGAATTATGGTTTAATTCTGTTCCTATGATTTGTTTTGTTCCCTTATGTATCAGTTACGAAGACAAATAGGGCTGAGGTGGCCTTGACGTTGCTCCGTGAGAATAGGAATGGCTTCGATATTGTCATAAGCGATGTACATATGCCTGATATGGATGGTTTCAAACTCCTTGAGCGAGTTGGGTTGGAAATGGACCTACCCGTTATCAGTAAGTATATACTAACCTTCGTTTTTGGTTAAAGCTGATATTGTGATTGTTAAATTCTGATTACGTTTGGTGGAAGCCTAGCTCCCATGCATGGGAGCTAAGGTGAAACCTGGGAAAAGGCACGTGGGAGTTTCTCCGTTCCCTTACGCTCATCTCATATCTCCCATGCCATGCTTTCTAGGGAACCACCTAGAAATTGATATTAGGTTTTTATAGAGGTAATACAGCTTATTTATTCTCACATGGGGTTTCTGCAATGGAACAGTGATGTCTGCAGATGATAGCAAAAACGTTGTCATGATGGGTGTCACACACGGAGCCTGTGATTATTTGATCAAACCAGTGAGAATAGAAGCACTTAAGAACATATGGCAGCACGTGGTTAGGAAGAAAAAGAATGAATGGAAGGACTTTGAGCAATCGAGCAGCTGGGATGAAGGGGACCGACAGCAGAGACAAGATGATGCCGTCTCATCCCCTGCCAATGAAGGGAGTTGGAAAAATTCAAAGAGAAAGGGTGAGGATGAGGCGGATGAGGAAAAGGACGATACTGCTACGCTCAAGAAACCTAGGGTTGTTTGGTCTGTTGAGCTTCATCAACAGTTTGTGGCTGCTGTTAACCAGCTTGGCATTGACAGTATGTTGCCTTTTCCTACCCTACCTTTTTTGCTGCCTTGCCTTATGTATTCACACGTGTGTTTGTGCTTCACGCCTTGAAAATTAAAGTGACCTGCTAACAATTAGCTAATCTAAGCCATTCAAATAACTTTGAATGGCAGAGTTTATTTGGCATCTAACTAGGGCTGGCAAAAGTTCGTGTTTGAGTTCAGTCAAAGTTTGATAAATTACAACAATGGCCACGATTCAGACAAACTTTCCTTGTCCAGTGTCTGGCTTTTTCCATGGTGGCGAAATAACAAATATTAAATTTGGACCGAACAGGTTCAGGCAATAGAAATAGGGGAACTTTTTAAGTCCATGCTTAAAATTCACATGAAGGGTCTGTGACCATGTCTGGTATTATCTTCGGGTGGACAAATTTGGATAACTGGGTCAGGCAAAATTGGTCCTCTCTATTGACTCTGGTATGGAAGAAGGAGAGTAGATAGAATCTATGGAATTTATTTGACACGTCATTTCCACTCAGGCATGCCGTGATTTTGCAATCAAGTTGCTTGTCAGATGGAACTGTTGATCTGCTAATCCTGTTTCTGTACTTTGTGAATTATACTTCGCTTATGTTGTCTGTTTGACATTGTTATCCAGAAGCTGTTCCTAAGAAAATTTTGGAACTGATGAATGTTCCCGGGCTTACTAGAGAAAATGTTGCAAGCCATCTTCAGGTTCCATTTCTTTCTCAGCGTGGATTAATTATTGACAAGGATCTCTCTGTTCAGTACCCTTCCCCTCTCCCCCTCTGTTCCATCAATGTAGACTTAAATTTTCAATATGGGATGCAGAAGTACCGCTTGTATCTTAGAAGGCTCAGTGGAGTATCACAACACCAATGTGGACTAAACAACTCTTTCATGCCTCAAGATTCAGGTTTTGCCGCAATGTCGTCCCTTGGTGGGTTTGATCTTCAAGCCCTTGCAGCCACCGGTCAAATTTCAGGGCAGACTCTCGCAGCATACTCCCGAATGACACCTACCATTAAACCAGGTGTGTCCATGCCATTTGTTGACCAGAGAAACTTGTTTAGCTTTGAAAATTCCAAGTTGAGATATGGGGAGGGACAACAACAGCAACTTGGAAATGTCAATAAACAGATGAATTTGCTACATGGAATCCCCGCAATAATGGAGCCAAAGCAGCTTGGGGGTTTGAACCAATCTGCACAAACCCTGGGGGGCATGAACATGCAGGCTAGTGCCTCCTCTAGCCATCAGAATAATTCATTATTGATGCAAATGATCCCACCACAGTCTAGGGGACAAAGTTTGAATGAAAGTCTTGGTGGTCATGTTCCCCAGATTCAAACCTCAATAGGGCAGTCTATGCAATCTAATGGCACTAATGCTGGGGTTCTGTCTAGAAATGGAGTGGCATACAACCCTGTCTCTCAAGCCACCCCCTCGGTGGCGGACTTCTCTGTGAATCAAATCTCAGACTTGCCCGGGACTGGATTCCCAATTGGGAGTACTCCCGGGGTAACATCAATCACATCCAAGAGGTTGAATCAAGGGGAAGTTACCTCAGATATGAAAGGGACAAGAGGATATGCCCCGAATTATGACATGTTCAATGAGCTTCAGCAACATAAGTCTCAAGACTGGCAGTTGCAGAATCCGGGAATGACTTTTGGAAGTTCCTCCCAGCATGCAACTCAGCTGCAAGGCAGTGTGAATGTGGCGCCATCAGTTTTGGTGAATCAATCGTATGTCCCTGATCAGAGGAATGAACACAGTGGGAATGCTCTTGTTGGCAAGCCAATGTTCTCCGCTGGCTTAGAAAATCAGCATATGGGCATAATGAACCCTAATCAAAATCTGAATGGTGGTCTTGTTGACATTTCTCCAAGGGTGAAGATGGAGAGGGTATCTGATGTTATCAGCCCTGGGTCTAACCTCTTCTCTGAGCACTATGGTCAAGAGGATTTGGTGAGTGCGCTGTTGAAACAGGTAACAAATAGGTCCTAGTTATCTGTGTTTATAGTAGATTCGAATCGAGGAAACCATTAGTGGATTCTAACTTCTCCTCCTCTCTCACATATGTGATCTCACATTCTTATTTTCTGCGATCAGTCTTCTATTTACTGCTCAATATATGGGTAGGAAAGTAGATTGTTTCCACTATTTGGGCCAACTTGCATTATTTATCATCTTCTGCTTCCAGAATATTCAATGATTTCTCAATAAGCAACAAGAATTTCATATTGTGCATCCTGCTCACGCAGGGTGTGGGCCGGTCTAGATGTGTGCAGCCTTATTTTGACAAGAGGCTGCTTTCGAAATGCATATTGATTGTAGTTTTTTTGAAAGTTCTTCTGACTTGGCAGCCATGGTATATAACTGGTATGTCATCCATTTCCTGGCTGCCGGCACAAGCTGTATTCTAGACCTCAGTTACATGGTTATCCAAATCTAGAAAGGCAGAATACTTGTTCATCATATGACTCCTTGTAGTTGTGAGTCCCACTAGGTAACCCATATTATCACATTACAATTCATCCTCATCGATTTCGCTCGAAGGTAGGCCCAAGTTCTTCGATAGCAGGACTAAGGCCGCATGCATTTGACTGTATACCCGCACCCTAGGCAGGACTCTGCGGTGAATGATCAACTTCTATTGACCACATAGCTTAGTTGTACTTACAATAACACTCTGCCCCCTCCCCCCGCCCCCAACCAAAAGTTTCTTCCTGCTTCTCTCTAAACATCGTCACATGATGAACAAGTATTCCAGCCTTTGACATTTGATGATAACATTGGAAATTGATGTCTATGACCAAAACTTACATTTAGCTGTTTCCTTTCTACCAGCAAGAGGGCATTGCATCTGGTGAATTCGACTTTGATGGGTACGCCCTCGATAATATTCCCGTCTAGTAGAAACACAACCTTAAGGCCGATTGTAGCCACATATTGCAACTTCCGATGTACATAGCCGCTGCTGCCGCTTGCAAAACTGGAAGGAACCCCAAAATTCGTCGTCTTGAAAATGCAGCTTATTGGACCGCTGCTTTCGCTAGGAAACATATTTATGGTGGATATAAATTATTAGTGTACCTGGGTACATTTCTATAAAGTTTTGAATGCTTCAAGTAGCCAGGATGGTTGATCTTAATGGGCATCGTTCATCTTATTTAAGGGTGTGCATTTCTGGCTGCTTAGTTAGTGCATATAAAGGGACAGAAATCTGCAGCTTTGTAGCATTATTTATTTGTTTTTTACATCCCCTTGGATTTGTTTTTTTTGAGGTTCAGTAGCCACTTTAATTTTTTTGGTTTCGTTTTGCTCTTGTTTTTCTAACTTGAATAACACAGAGCTTGATTGTCTAGTGATTAGATAATATTGATGAACAAATCTCATTTGATTTCTCAGTCAGCTGTACTTGAAAAGAAAGTTTCCGTGTGTTTTTTGAAGAATTGGATTATCCAAAATGTAGCCCCCCTTCTGTCACCCTTGTCGTTATAAATTTAGACTACATTTTTCGTATAAATCTAGTCTAAGTTAGAATTTGGACCATTTGACTTCAAAATACTGATCTCAATGGTTCTTGTCTCGGGTGTTGTCGTCTTGTTTCCTTTGTGCTAGAGAAGGCCGTAGATGGTTGCCATTCACTCAAATCTCAATCTAGCCACCTGTTCGCCTATTACTGTATCGTTTTCTTCGATTTCTTCGAAGCTTAATAATGATGCAACAACAACAACAACAACAAACTCTCAATGTGGGTCCCGCTTTCGCGGGGTCTGGGGAGATCCAGCTGTAGGCAACCTTACCTCTACCGGTATTTCTACCCATAGAGAGGTTGATTCCGTAAGACCCACAAAACAGCTTTGAGAAAAAGGCTTGAAGAGGAAACGATTGCAAAACCATTTACCGACGTAAGAGAAAGGGGGAGGGGAGAAGGTTCCGGATAAGCTTAATAATGATGCAAAGGACATTATTGTATCATTTTCTACAATTTCTTTGAAGCTTAATAATGTTAAGAAAACGGATCTGGTATTGCAGTTTTGAGATGACTAAGAAGGGCCCTCCTAGTTTAAAGTTTTGTGGGAGTGGTATCCATGCTGTGTTGACAAGGCAAGCCAATCTAGATGGTTGAGTGCGATCAGACTACATAGGCATCACACCCAGCCTCTTGTTCTATTATTCATGTTTTCTAACAAGCTTTTATTTTTGCATTGTCCTCTTTTCCCATGAAGTTGGAGTTGAGTGAATTTGAGTGCGTCATTTCATTTGCTGAACATTTATCTCTCTTTCTATTGCTAGCTTTCTGTGTGTGGGTGTCTTTGTTGTGAATAAAGTTTTAGAGGCATAGGCATAGAGCAGGAGGAATCAAGTTCTGTGCTTTTAACCACTGTGTCCTGGATAAGAATCCTGTCACAGAAAATGACACATGAATAGCCCCCCTCCTCTTTAAAAGGGTCTATCATGTTATGCAGACCAGACAAATGGGTCATTTGTTTCGGTTTCGGGTCGCGTTAACATTGTGTTGGGTTAGATTTGGTTCATATGTTGCGTCAATTTCCAGTTGGTTCATTTTCGGTTCAGATTGTTTTTTTTGGGTTTCGAGTCTATTTCGGATTAGCTGTTTTGAGGGTCGGTTTATGTATGGATTCGGGTCATTTTGCCACGTCTATTTTTATTCTTGATCAGCATAACTCGTTAGGAATTCATTGAATGAAAGGAAAAAAAGAACTAGGATTCGGATTAGCTGCATTGTCTTCGATGCAAAATGGAAATGTCAACTAACTGGTTGATGAAATATATGTATTAAACGTTATTTAATTTTGGTCATTTTAGGTTGCAATCTTATTTAAATTTGCTCTCGATTTTTCTAATAAATTTGTGAAGAAAATGTAATCAACACTGTGTAGATCCCGGGAAAAAAGGACCCATAGAACCGTAAATTCTGCACATTTCCTGCACTAAGATTATGCAAGAGAACATAATCATAAAGGAAGAACAATGAAGGACATCAAGCATAACAATTAGCTTTGTCAAAAGTTGAGATTAATTATTTCCATTATTCTTGCAAAACCATATAAAACCCGAAAAATAGCGATCTGTTTCCATGATTTGTACAAAATGTACCCATACACTACAGCAATTTAATTGGCTATTAATCAGTCATAATATCAGACACATTCTCAATTCTCAACAGCAAAAAACTGCACATCATCAACATTGTTAGGGCAATATATTCTCGAATGTAAATCATAAAAGAATGAATGAACCACCTGCAGCTAGCAAAAGCCTGAACATGCTCTCATCGTTCTGTCATTGCTCCATGAATATGAGAACCAGAACTGCAAGAAGAACTGAGAAAATCAACGGAAGACTCGTTTTGTGACCATCATTGACAGGAATTATTTTCGGAAGTGAGCATTCCTCGCCATTGAAGTATACTTTGGTAGGAAAACCATCCCCTTCTGACACCATAATTCCCTGGGTGGCTGTCTTCGTGAAGGACATAATTGACTGTTGTTTACCAGGGACCCTAGGATCGGTTGGCTTGGTCCCATTAGTCTCGGCCATGAGGTAGTTCAACCCAGGAAGACCCTGCATGAAAATGGTGTTGGTATGATTGACATCAGTCATAAGAGTTCCATTGAACGAGTACACCTTCTCGAAGCCAGGCGCGGCTTTCTTCATCTCTACGGCTAGGAACCAATCGGGGAAGGTGACTTCTTCCCAATTGAACAAGGTAACTTTCGCGGTCCATCCTTTGGCATAATCTGTGTTTACATGCCAGTTTATGCTCACACCACAGTTGTCCGAACACGGCAGGGGGTTTGGTACTGGCCTGTGGTTCAGCTCGGCCCAAGCCAGGGCCAGGTTGGTTCGGTTATCGAATGGGACGAGCTGTGCCTCGGGTGGGATCAATATGGCTGGAGCCTTGGTGCTGCAAGTCTGGCCCGTGTTCTGGGGACACCCACAAGCACAAGTGTTACATGGTATGATGGACTCATTGAAGTATGCTGAGAATGACACACAACACTTAGGGGCTGCATTCTTAGACTGAGTGATGTTACACACCACTTGCCAGCTGGCAACTGCGGTAGTGTTAACGGGTAAACCGGTTGGGCTCGGGAACTCACTCGGGCTGACCCGGATAGGCGGTCCACATTTGTAATCCGGGTTGAGAATTCCACTGATCGCCCAGTTCTGAGGAGCAAATATAGCAGTCTGGTTCATATTTGGGGGCATTTTGTACACTTGAATTTGGAACGCAGACTTGGATTTGCTCTCATCCATACCAACCGGAAGAATCGTACCATTTCGACAACAAAAGGGGACCATGCCAAGATTAGGATCATTGGCAAACTGTGGAGGAAGGTCCATGATCGTAGGCCGCTTCTGACAGTTGAGCACCGTGGAGAAGTCAAGTTCTGAGTACTGCTGAGCTTGAGGGCCGTTTATGCAGTCATTGGCATCGACAATATCAGGGTAAGCTCCTTTCATAGTAAATATGAACTCATTCGCCATCCAGTCCCAGTTGAGCCGCCATGAGTCAAGGCGGCCTAGTGGGTTGTGGTTCTCCATGGTAACTTGAGCCCAGTAATTTCCTGGAACGGTTTTGAGCACGTCGTACATGATTGTCAAGTCACCATTTTGCTTAGGGAAGAACTGCTCGCTTATCGTCATGTTTGATTGTGCATCTGGATCTTGGAAGCAGCATGTGTTCAATGTGAAGTTTCCTGCATTGAGGGGGAAATTCAGAAAAGATGCACAAATCAATTGCAGGATATAACTGAGATGAACTTGTATGATTAAAGGTTCATCTAATGCCGTTGTCTTTCATAGAGCAGCTCCGCACAGACTGTTGAGCAGAGATCATAAGGCTTATACTGCTTCGAAACTATTCTGCATGACAATAGTCCTGCATTTAAAATTTCAAAAAGAAAATGCCACAATAAACTATATTCTTAATTTTTTCACTCTTTTTCAGTTTATGACATTTTTATGATTGATGGAGTATTTTATTTTCACGTTAATACAAAGGGTGTTTGGGAAACACTTTTTCGAAGAGCTTTTTAGTCAAAAAGAGTTTTTTTGATCAAAATTAGCTGTTTGACCAAATAAAAGAGCTAATTTGAGTGTTTGGTAAAAAACTTTTTAGAAGAGCTTTTTGGTTCCTAAAAGCTAATTTGAAAAAGGCTAATTCCATAAGTTTTTTTTTTTTTTTGGGTTTAACCAATGGTATCCATTGCCAATCGTAGTGACTAATCCCCTCGCCCTGTGAAATCCACTTAAAGGTAAAGGGCTTGCCAAGAATTGTCCTCCATTCCCAAAGGTCAAGGATCGAACCCTTCACCAATTGGTTGAGGGACGAAGAATTCCATAGGTCAAGGTAAAGGGCTAACCAATTGGCCAAGAATTGCTCTCCAGAAGCTCTTTGGAAGAGCTTTTCGAAAAATGAGCTTTTTGTCTCACAACTTTATCAGAAACAGTCAATTTTACCAGACAGTTTTTCAACAAATAGCTAATTCAAATAGTTAATACAAACAGTTAATAGCTAACAGCTATTTGCTAAACATGACCAAATTATTTACGAGTACGGCCAAATGACTAAAGGTTTCTTATAGTCGAGTTTGAAATATGTTCTCTCTATTCAACTTAAGCTCACTCATTAGGCAGTCTTAAATTATCAGATGATAATTAAATCTCAAATTTTGAGCTGAAAAGATGTCTTCTACCCGGATGGATACATAAACAATACAAAAGACCAACCCTATTGACGATAAGATGTTACACATATTATCATGTAATCTAGATTATTAAAAATGTGGTATTGGTAAATGGTAAAATTAACGTCCTACAATAATTTTTCGTGTTACATACACATTTAGGTGCGTGTATATATAGAGAGAGAGTGAATGCATACCAATTTTAAATGGTTCAGGGCAAAAGTACCCATCGTTGACAAGAGAAATATTCGTAGGCAATGGCACGTCGGGCAACTTAACCCCAAACTGAGTCCCCGTCATCTCGACCTTGATCTGCATCTGTGTCAGATCTCCGGCGGTCTGAATCCCTGTCTTTAGATCCGTCAGCGGGAAACCGGCAAACACTGTCCCGTTTCCGACCAAAGCAGGGAGAGTTGTTCCGTTCGCAATCAACGCGCTACCGAGAGACACTAGGAGCTCGTCGTGCTGAAATCCCACGAACACCTGTTGGAATTGGAGGTGGGTTATAGTCGATCTCACATCGGTAAGACAAGATAAAATAAAAGTACATGTAATATGTTTATAAGTTCGTGAGTTGCTTACTTACTTTATCCATTATTAATTATTAGTTTTAGGGTCGGAATTTCACCTAAAAGTTTGTAAGTATTTTTGTTTATTAAGTCTCAATGTAACTCATGGATGGATCTTCATTATATCTAATGGCATCTACAGACACTGTTAGTTTAAAAAAAATTGAAATTAAAAAAAAAAATTCAAAAAATTGTGACATGCATAGACACATTGACCTATAAAGACTAATTGCTATAGTTAAATTTTTACAAAATTAAAAAAAAAATGAATATTGTTGTAAATGGTCTTTGGATTCACATAAAAACGGGCCTAAAATAGGCAATCCATTTGTTCATACAAAAGCCTGATCCGTCCCAGTTTGATAATGCATCAACTCTAGCCCGACCCGTTGCTCATCCCTAATCACTGATCTATTACTCGACTCATTATTAATTGGTTTTGAGTTGGAAGCAACTTTTGTACTCAAATTTATAAGTCAATACCTGCCAATTTTTGAGCTCGACGTCGTCGTTGTTGAGGATGGTCAGCTCGGACTTGAAGCTGTAGGGCTGATCGGAGGGGAAGTCTTCAAGAGGGTGGAGCTTCTTGCCGGAGTTCCACTTGTAGCTCAGCCATATCCCGTTACACAGGTCGGCGGAGGGGGCGGGAGCCGGGGCCGGGGCTGGAGTGCCAGCGGCGGTGGGGGTGGCGATTGGGGCTGCAGCACCAACCGCGGTGGGGGCACCCCGACGCTGGGGTTGGGCGGAGGCTGTGAGGAGAGAGAAAATGAGGAGGACGTTGACGACAATGAAGGTTGGTGTAGCCATGGCGGATTAAGGGGTGAGGAGACAGTGAGAGAATTGAACGGGGGAATTTGGGAGATGATTAAAGAGGGATGGATTATGAAGTATGAATTTGGGGGATTTTGAAAAATGTTTTTTTTGCATTTTCTCTCTCCAAATTTGCATAATTGAATTGGCCGGCGAGAGTGGAGAAGTGGGAAGCTCGTCGTGGACTTGGAGAGAAGATTCACAGAACATTCATTTGCATGCATTGCTCTTTTTTTTTGTGTTATTATTTTTTTAAGTCAATGTTTTGGTTCCTATTGTTTTTTGGAGTAAATATATTGGTATAAAAAGGCCAGTCTGATACACAAGTATCCCGCGGGGTCCGAAAAAGGGCTGCACCCAAAGCGGTGAATTGTAGGTAGCTTAACTTGACTTTATCAGTGACTGATTCCACGGCTCGAACCCGTAACCTTCTTACGGGTTCGAGCCGTGGAATCGGCAATTGTCAAAGTCAGATTGGATTGACTACAATTCATCTATTGGGATGCGGCTCTTCCCCGGACCTTATGAGAACGCGAAATGCTTATGCACCAGACTGTCAATTTTATATTGGTATGAAAAATAATCATATCGTGTGCGTTTTAGTTTAGGTGGGTTGGATGTCAATCACCGCAGAACAGTTAGGGTTCATTGGGCTGAGAGGTTGCAAAGACAGTCAACGATTAGTGGCCCAATCCACTTTTAGAATGTTGCACGATAAAGAAAGAAAAACTAAGGGTTTGAAGTTGAAGAGGACCAAGGGCTTACTTGGTAAGTAATGAAAACTAGCAATCGGCGGTTTGTAACAGTTTGAAGCATTTAGGAGCGGTTTGGAGTAGTTAGTAAATAACAATAGTTTGACCTTAAAATTACATATATTATAACAGTTATAAGCATTTTAGAATGTTTGAACTAGTGACGGTAAGGAACGGTTTCGAGCAGCCTGGAGTAGGGCTGGCAATAAAATCCGTACCCGCTTGAAACTCGCAAAACCCGCCTCGATGGGTATGGGTATGGATAAGAATTTTTTTAAAAAAATGGGTATGGGTTGATTATTGTTAAATGGGTATGGGTATGGGTATCGGCTCCACCCGCCCTGTACCCACCCATACCTATTTTACTAATACCCGCCCCATACCTAGTTTCTCAACTTCATTATTTGCTTATTTTTTAGGAATCAGAGTATGATGTAACAATGGAAGCAAGATGATTTGGTCACCTATTGCGAGTTGCTAGCTACTATATGGAAGCAAACTAACATTGGCACTTGGTCACTTAGGGATGTAGGCTTGTGGCTTGTGAAAGTTATTCACCTATTGTCCTTGACTCTTTGTAATTTCATTTGGAATTTTAGTTGTTGTGAACTATGAACTAAGTTTGTGGTTGGTTTGAACTTTAAACTATTTGGTATGTTTTTAGACTCTGGTCATGTCATGGGAAATTTGCGCTCTTGTTTAGATTACGTATTTGGAAGCTTCTACTTGTGGATGTTCTAAGACTGATAGTCTTATACTCTTATGATCATGATGAATTGTTGGAACTCAAAAGCTTAGTATGAATGTGGCGTGTTTTCTTCTTTGGTTGAATATGGGTATGAAATGGATTCAATTTTTTATATATATATATGTACATGAATAAAACCCGCAATACCCACAATACCCGTTGAGTATGGGTATGAGTATGGTTTTATAATACCCGGTGGGTATGGCCATGGATATGGGTATTGATTTTCTAAATGGGTATAGGTGAGGGTACAACAAAACCTGTCCCGTACCCGCCCCATTGTCAGCCCTAGCCTGGAGTGGTTAACGGTTGCAAAATGCTAACAACGAACAAGCTCTAAGAGATGTATTAGAAATTGAATTCGGACAGAATTTTTCTAAGACATTAAGATCCACCGATAATGATACCAAATTATTTGATATTTTTCAGCAAATATAACACAGAGAACAATTTGTTACGTATTTAGAAAATGAAATCACCGGCATATCACCGGAATTTCAAAAAATATGGGAGAATAAGGCCCTGTTCTTTTCATGGGTCAATTTTAATATACTAACCTCAACCCACTTCAACTTACTTCAATCCACTTTAACCTATTTCAACCGACTTCAACCCACTTCCACTATTTTAACCAAGTTCAATTTATCATATAAAAAAATTCAACTCACTTCAACCTATTTCAACCCACCTCAATCCACTTCAATCTATTTCAACCTACTTTACTCTTTTATCCATTTTAATTTACCTACGAAAAGAACATGCCCTAAGATGTATGCAAATAACAACTAATGACGCAATTTTAGTAAAAATGAAAAAACATTTGAGTGCACTTTCAGAAAGGGGGAAAAAAAGGGAAAAGAAAAGCAAAACCAGCTAAGCAAAAGGCAAGACAGTTGGGAGTCTCATTTTCAAACTAAGCCATAGGTTCTTTACATGTAAACTTCTTTTTTTCTTTTTTTTTTTTGGCGTGCACTGTACATACACTGTCTGGCTTTCGCAATCATGCAATTTGTTTTGGATTCTTATTAATTATTCTAACTTGATTAGCAAATGGATCAATTATTCATGCCACTTTTCTCCCTAAAGAAGGGAGAAAAAGGTTAAGTACAAAGAATTTTTTAACTCTTTTTGTCCAACGCCTCCAAAGGAGATTATTGTCTTTTTATTACCATGATGCACTAATATAATGGAGAATTAACATAAATGTGCATTGCATGATACTTGTTTGAACCAATTAGATTTTTAATGTTAATGTCTAAATTAAAATATTACTTAATTCATACTTCATTTTATTAGAGTTGAGCTACTATTGATTTACTTAGAGGTAAAGTTATCTCCTCACAGATTTTTTCCATTCACAAGACTCAAACTCGGGATCTTACTTAAGGGGAATAAGTGTCAAAACCACTTAAATCAATATGTGTGGACGACTGAGAAGCTATCTAATAACGTACAAGCCGATAAACAAGAATTGTTCAAATCTCCAAGTACAACAGCTTATGCGTTCGATCCCATGTAAACACAAATTAATCACAATGGCCTACATGAGCATTGGCATGAAACTTGAAAGAAGAGCAAATCTAACTTTCGGAAAAATTGAAAACGCGTCGGTGACCTTTTGACTCTTTTTGCGCCCTTTTCCTCATCTTGCTTACTTTATTAATCCGTCAATAAAACTGACCTCACCTTGCTTGACACTCGCTTCTTCACTCTCTCTCTCTCTCTCTCTCTCTCTCTCTGTGAATCAATGGCAGCTCGCTGGAAAGCAATTCCACCACTCTCTCTCCTCCTCCTCCTCCTCCTCCTCCTCCACCAACTTCCTCCGTCATCTGCCGCCTACGAAATCGCCTGCAACTGCGACCCATTATTACCCCCACCACCTCCGCCGCCTCCATATCCTCCTCCACCCTCCAGTGGCTGCCCTCCTCCCCCCTCGCCACCCCCACCCCCACCCCCACCCTCCCCACCGCCGCCATCCACCCCAGGGAGCGGCGGCTCGTCGTTTTACCCGCCGCCGTATCAGTACGGCCCAGCCCCACCTCCGCCGAACCCCATTGTTCCCTACTTTCCGTTTTACTATCGCAACCCCCCGCCACCGCCAAATTCTGGCGCTATTTCTCTCTCTAATAATAATCATTATTATTATTACTCCATTTTTTCCGCGTTTTTGTTGACTCGACTTATTTTATTTTTCTTTATCTGAAAATATCAACTAAAAGCTTTGCTGCCAATTAAGCAATTAGCGGCGGAGGTGATGGAATGACGAGATTGCCCCCTGCTTCGCTTCACTGCTGCGCCTTCATTTTCTGGCTCTCTCATGTTCTCCATAATGGCATTGGCATGTAATTTCTTGTACTATTAAGTGAATTTACTTAATATATGCCAATTCTTGCTATTTTCATTTTTTCTATAAAAAAAAGTAGTTAAAAAAAAGGCTGTAAAAAAGTGTGAATTTTTATGGTGTATTTTGATCTTAGCTCTGTCTATTTGTATCGATTAATCTATTTGTAGTTTAAATTTTGTCACATAGAGTGAGTGTTTTGATTTGTATTTAAGTAACTGAAGTGATTATATTTAACGCTAGTCAAACTGAATTGCATATTTAAGTGGTTTTTTATTCGGAATTATTATCAATTTACTTAATAAGTTACTCTTAAGTAAAGTCACGGGTTTGAGTTTTATGAATAGAAAAAATTTGTGATGGGAGAGTTCTACCTCATATTGGACCAACAGTAGCTCGACTCCAGTTAAATGAAGGATCCAAGATCAAAAAAAATAAGTAACCAAAAAATTAATTATATCAGAAAAAGTTTTAGTCTATTAGAGTCTTCACTTTTTGGGTTAGTTTTATTCGATTCAAAATAGAAATTTTGGTTGAATTGGTCTTAGGGCCTGTTTTTTCCATAGGTAAATTCTAAAATAACACTTTAATTTACTTGAACCAACTTCAACCCACTTCCACTATTTTAACTAAGTTCAATTTATCACATAAAAAAAATTTAACCTACTTCAATCAACCTCAACTTATTTTAACCCACTTCACCCTCTTATCCACCTCAATTTGCTCACGAAAAGGATAGGCCCTTACATTACATACTTGAGTCTATATCTTATTAAAATCTATTCACATTGAGCTATTACTTGAATATTAGGTGGTTTTACTGTATATAGCATTCTTCTGTATAAATTTAAATAATTTATATCCAAATTATACGTCAAATTCTAATTGACACACTTGAGTCTAATTTGTGACATTAAATTAAAAAGATTTAAGTGGGCATATACGCTTATGATCGAGTTACATATGTAGATTTATATATGACACCTGAAAGTATATGCTCCAAGTGTAAATATACATAAATAGGATTCGGCAAAAGTGCTAGTGCTTTTGGCAACTAGAATGCTTGTTGACAAGTTTGAGATCGATGATTAATGGGTAAGAAAAAAAAAAAAAAAACACGAAATAAGAAAAAGATGAAAAGCAAATAAAGCTGAATTGTACTTGCTGGCTGAAATACCTTCTGTCACGAGAATAATTCCTTCTTAAGCATTCTCAGCCAGAATGGAACTTTGAAGTAAAAGTTTCACAATTTTAAAACTTGTATTTGTTTATTTTTTTAATTAATAGAACTCATTTCAGAACAAATGAATTAAATATTTTGTTTTGGACTCACCTTATAACACAAATATTTTTTAAACTACCTAAATAATATTTTTTTATTTTAAAAAAGAAAAAAAAATAAAAACTAACAAAAGGATAGAATACTTTGTTCCGCGGGGAGCAACACCTGGGCGTTCTCCCCCCTTTGTCACACGCGTTTTGTACTGGTTGGGAAGACAATTTGTGACATGTAGTAGACTTGCGGGCCCCACATCTGCCTCGTGTATCTACGGTTGCTATTGTTCTTAGAATTCACACGAAGTAGAAAGCACACCATTAGCAGAAGGCTCTGGATTAATCCAGAAGTAACTAAAGACTAAAATGTTTATATAAAAATCCTTCCAAATTTTAACATGTATATCTATTAACATTAATTGGCATTATAAAATTTTTAAAAACATAATTAACAGAGTGCACTATTTATACATTTGTTGCAAAGGTGTGAACATTTAGAATTGTAGGTAGTAGTGCTTTTGTATTTTTATGTATATTGGCTTCATCAAATATTGATGTTCGGGATTATAGGTAGTGTTCAGTAATAGAGGTTGAAGTAGAGATTAGTGGTTTGTTGCAAATATCATTATAATAACAGTACTACAATATATTTTATTTAGGAGATTGTTTTTGTTGGACAAATAGATCGATTTTATAAAAACCTAATTGTAACATGTTATGCTAGATATATTTGTATACTCCTTTTCACCTTTATCACATGTCATAGTAGTTAGTTTACACCATCAAATATATATTCACTTAGGCTTAATAAAGATTTAAAAAGATGGTATCAATAGAAATAACAAACATTTCTACTGTGAATTCCGCTTCTACGGAGTCTAAGAAGATTTAGGTATCTCTAATCGAAGCTTAAGCCGTACCGTATCTTACATTCTTTTTTAAAAAACAATGGGCCTCATATATTTAAAGTGGGCAACCCAGCAGGCCCAACTATTAATGCAACAGGACCAGTCCAAATCTACTTACATATGTATTGATTGGGAAGAGAGAGAGCCCACTAGGTTCTGTGTGGTCACTTGTAAATGGGGACTTAGGGATTGCAAAATTTTTTGGTTGCTGAATATTATAAGTGTTGATTTGACACTATTATAGTATTACTGCTTCTTTTGTCAGGATTAATAATAATAATAATAATAATAATAATAATAATATTAATAATGATAGTAATAATAATAATAATAATAACTGATAGATATATCATTATAATAATTTCATGCAACCAAAATTATATATTTTATCTTACATATAGCATGTAATTCTAGTAATTTAATTTGCACATGTCAAAGCTAAAATTATTTTTGCAAATTGCTTAAATCTATCATAAGCTTTTTCTTAGCACCACATCATGAACCCTAGGACAAAATCCCACAAATGTAAATATGCAAATAGCATTAAGGACCATGGGATGCATGGGATAATCGTCGACTTGTCGTTACGATAAATGCATAATATTTGATAAAAACATAAACCATTAATATTTGATAAAACATAAATCATAAATATAATATTATAATTAGCAACCATTATAGTAACTTATTTCAATTAATAATTAATTATTTTTGATATATTAATATCATGAAACTGGGTACTAGGGCGGTAAAGAGCTTTGGAAATTAGGATATTTTATCATCATAATCTTTATCAAAAGCTTTGATATTACTTAATCATTGTCACATATTTAGTAATATTGAAAATCAAAATCTTTTGTTACGTATATTTAAGTAAAAAGTGAAAAGTATGAATAATAATATTAAAGATGCGAATAAAAAAATTCAAAAATCTTACCATAATAGATATGAAGAAAACATAAAAAATAAAAAAAAGTTAAACTATATGAAAGTGATATGTAATGATTGGAAAATAAACTTTGTTCTATTTTAATATATATGTATATATTTACATATATTATGTTCTACGAATGTGGTTGGTGAATTTTATTGGGCAAAGATATTTTTGTAAGATTCTGAGTGTATAATAGGGCACGTCTAAGGAAATGAATGGGCAAATTTAGTTGGATATTTTTGGACCTAAATAAAATATCAGGCACGCGTTGCTCGGATTTTCCCTCTGTTTTTGGGGACAAATGTTGATAACCGCCAGGCCAAATAGGTGTTGTACTCATAGATTCTTTTCATAATTTTTTTTTTTTCCCGATTATTGGCTGGGTAGAACCCGATAAAAAAAGTATCAAAGGTAGGAGTGTTCAAAACCAATTAACTAGAAATTTGGTTAATTGACACTAGGTTAACTGGAAAGTTGGTTTGCAAAAATTGTAAACCGTAAACTGAACTGAAACTTTCGGCTAACCGAATTTTTCGGTTCAGCAAAATGTGAATCGTAACCAAACCGAAAACTCGATTAATAGGATTTTCGGTTCGGTTATCGGTTAACCGTTAATTTAAATTGTTAATTTTCGATTTTCACTCCTTTTTTAATTAATTTAACTATTTAAGACTCCAAATATTAATTTACACATTATTGTATGCTTAATCTTATTTTTAATAATTATAAAATCTACAGTTGACCAATATAAAATTTAGTTATTTTTTAAATAAAAATATAAGTTTTGATTTCGATTAACCGTGCGACAAATCAAATTTCAAATGACCGAATCAAAACCAAAACCGAAACAGCAAAAAAATTTCGATTCCGTTAACCAAATTGAATTTTTTAGAAAAATCAAACTGACTAACCGGTTTTTTTTCTCACCCCTAATCAAAACACAGCCCTAAGCGAACAATCAATCCTTGCAAGCACAAATCATAATCTTTGCTATTATAGCCGCAAAACACAAATTTGGTTGACCTCATAAGCCTAATAGTTAGTACTAAACTACTAATTACCCATCTAACAACTTCAAATTTCAATTCCATCGCATGAATTGAATTTCATACCAACGTGAATTATAATCATCTTTATGAATGGTTTTCATTAAATGGTCATCAATCTCTTAAACTAATTGAACTAATTGATGTTATGATAATTTTTAAAGCTAGACGTCATTTTAACACCAAAAGAAAAAAAAAAGAACAAATTAAATAACATAAATCAAAGACTTTTACCATCCACAATTGTAAAATTCATATTAATATTCATAGGATTCTAACAAAATTGGTCACTCCAAAATCTCCACAATAAAGCTAAGAAAAGCTTTACAAAAGAGAGACCAATTTTTTTCTCTTTTCTTGATCCTTCAAGAAGCTACATTGTTCAAACACTTCCCTTAAAATTCCCACTAATTACCCACCAAAATCACTTCTTCCTACTAATCAATCAAGAAACTCCATCCTTGATTACCTAAAACCCTAAAAAACAAAATCAAATCCTCACTAATCCCTCATTTATTTACTACTAACCATAGACAGAGCCATAAGATAGAGCCATCAACAGCACAGCAGCTTGTTCTTCCTCACCCAACTTTCTCCTATGTGGCTTGCTATCCACCGTTGATCTTTGCATCATCACCTCTCTTGCAAGTGCTATCAATCGTTGATGAAGTGGGCTCCCCAATCTAGTGCTTGTACCACTACCATTACCACCACTGTTGTTTTTCCTTGGTTTCTTCTCCTCTGGTTTTAATCCCATGATTGCCCGTCTCTTCTTCCTGCTCCTGATCCCACATGCATTGCACAGTGACTGCAGATCACAGCCATAGAAACCCATCAGATCATCAAATCCCACTTGATCAACGGCTATGATTGGGAGAGAAAGAAAGAGAGGAAATACCTTAGGGCCAGCGGGACCCCCGCGCCAAAGAGGGGTTTTGGAGGTGCCGCAATCAGCACAGCGCTTGATGTCAGTGGGTTGAGTCTCTTGGGATGAAACTCCATCTGGGTATTTGTTATTCATGTCATCAGTGTCTGATCTCTGTAGAAATTGATGAAATCGAAGCGCAAACATCAACATTAGATGATTTGTAAACCCTAGAAAAATGATCAAAACAGGGGAGTGATTGATCAACTCACCTTCTGATTTAGATCCGTCATCTTCACTCACTCGTTCGGCAAACGAAAACAAACCCAGGAAAATTAACACTCGAAAGAAAACCGGGTAGGACTCTGATCAGGAGAATTTAGAAGTGAACTGAAAAACCCTAATCAGTCTATGCAATAAGACGGAACGACACAGAACTCAAATGTAGAAGACGGTGGAACGGAGAGAAAGAACTAATGATCAAACAACAAAAGGCTAAGCTCAAACGCCAAGAATGGGATCAAATGAGTAATAGAAACTTGGAGAGTAGAAGGTATAAGAGTGATCACAGCAAGCAGGAGCTAAGAACACTCAAAAATGGCGAGAGAGAGAGAGAGAGAGAGAGATGGATATGGTGGGAGAAGGTGGGATTTTTTGGGGGAAATATTTAGAGGTGAGTGAAATAAACCGACATTGAAATATAAAGGAAAGAGGGGGGGGGGGGGGGAGAAAGAACCGACAGAGAGACTTATCCGCGGCCGAATGAATGAAGGTAGAAGAAGGGTCGATCGAAAACCCTAATCCCCAATTTGAGATTGTTTGTAATGACTATTTTGCCCTTGCTCTTTGAATTTTTTAATCTTTCAAGTCCTCCCGCCAAACAATCACATTTTGGCCTTGGCTTAAAAATTTGGATTTCAATGCTGTGCCTCAAAAATTTGTGTGGTTAGTTTTGCCTCCACTTTCAAATTTTTTGGTAATTCTTTCAAAATTGTTTTCATGTGGATTTTTTGGGTCCTGTAAGAAACAGAAAGCTATATAGTAATTGGTTTTGTAAACATATTTATGTGGCAAGCGGTAACACAGACATTGACTTGCAATAACGAGTTAGTATTTGTAAAATTCATTGAGCCAAAGCACAAGAAGAAGATAAACGAATTCGAGTTTGTTAAAAATTATAAAAGTTTATACCCGATTCTCAAATTCTTGAAATTTTATCTTTTATTAATATTTATATTACGTATGATTGGATTAAAATATTTTAAAATTTGACCCGAATTTAATTAGGAATGCTGCTTGTCATTCCTAATTAAACAATTGATGGCTAGGTTTGGAAAACCACCAAAAAGGTGGTATGTATGAAACCAAGCCCGCCAAAGAATTGAGAAAGGGCGCGCTTTTACCGCAATTCTCCTGATTTTGGAGGGAGAGAAGAGATTGACACAAGAAGATCTCCAAGTCTATGTGAAGCACCAAATCAGTCTCTTTTCATTTAAGGGGAAGAGAGAGAAAGAGAGAGTTGATGGTTTATTAGTTAATAAGGTCAAATCATTGTCAATACATTCCAAATGTTAGCACTAAAGTCAGTTTTCCCTCTCATTTGCTTGTTGGTCGGAGTCGGAATGTAGAATTGGCCTATATATGTACGTCATGTTCTTTTTGGTGGAAAATTGAAACGGAAAACGGGTGGGGTATCTGTAATAGTATAGTTTGCCATGTAAGATGTTATAATAACAATCAGGATATGCTATTATATAATAATTGCTTTTTAAAATTCGTACAGCTAATTTAAAGTTATGTCTTAGGTAACACCATTTTGCCAAAAATAGCAAGACATTGGCTTTTAACCATACAGATTTTAATCTTTTTCCATGTCCAAAGTTAAAATAATTTAAGATTTTGTATTTAAATAGATTATTTGATGAAAGAAGTGCTCTTAGCGATGAGATGTTATAAAGGGTGTGCTCTATGTTCCAATATTGGATAACCTTTTATTCTAGTCATTTCATTCAATCAACTTTTACATGAAAAAGTTTATGGAGTCTAATCATTAAACTCAAAAGGAAGACAAAAATACACACCCTTTTATTTTATTTAAAAAAATATGTAGCCATGTAGGAGGAGGATCTCTCTCTCTCTCTCTTTTTTTCCAAATTAGTTTTAGTGGAGAATTATTTGGTTGATTATTGCCTGAAATTAAGTACAATTTTTATAACAACAAAGTTATTTTAGCATACAAGCATATTTTATGACTAAATATGATGTGTAAATGTGATGCTTGTAGGTTTGATAATTCATTTACAACAATTACTTAATTTTTTTAAAACAATATTATTCATTTCATTTGTATATCTTCGGTTTTTTTAATCACCATATTAATAACAATTGGTAACTAGAAAGTCAGTATACTTTTCTTACACTACCAAATACCACTCCTTTAGTAGTGGCAACTGGCAAGTGGCAAGTCTCACTTCCTATGTCCATCCTCGTACGACTACTAGTGGATGTGTGCAAGTAAATGTGGAGGACGCCACTAATTCGGCTTGACCAAGCTAGGCATCCCTCGTTTTTCGCAACACTTATATGATAAATTCGGATCTATAAACATGTTGAGATCGTGCGATTTCAATCAAAAGAACTTTTTTTTTTTAAAAGAGAGACTAATGAAAATAAGAGATGAGTTCTAAAAGGAAAATAAAAAAGTACAATTTTTGATCACTTAGGTTTATAGAGTCAAATGTACCATATAATTTGCGAGTTTTTTTGCAGGAGAAATTATGTAACACTTACATTGTAGATCTGGATTGATAGATATGGTGAAGTAGTGCAATTTAGACCAATGAATTTTTTAAATTTCTTTGGAAGGTGATCTTGGACATAAGCATAAGTTTTTGAAGTGTGTGTCCTTAGTGCAAGGACACTGCAATACCTCAGGAATAATCTGGAGATGACTCCTAAGAGAAGTTGCCTACATTATAGTACTTATCTTTCATACCGCCCTAAAAATAAAAAAAAAATTAAAACACTAAAAAAACACTCAGGTAGATCAGGTGCTACTTGCTAGGGAGGATCAAACGGTGGCCATTCGATACAACTCCCGAAGGTGACGACTCATCTTCGTGCATGTATCATTTCAGTGTTTGCAAGCTTATTTTGATTTGAAGATATTCCTGGATTCAGTAGAAATCCTCTGCCCTTCAGCTCATAAGCAGTGAATTGAATATGCAAACCTTCCTCAACATTTCATAACACCGGTACCCCCTTTTTTTGGGAACCAGATCTATAAATTCAACAAACTTTAAACTAAATAAACTAGATCTTTTGGAAGGAAAACCATCCAAATAGGCGATGGATTTGAAGAAAGTAAAAGAATTACGACATATGGTAACTAAGCGGGTCTATAGATTCGGAATTACCGTACAATTTGTATACCAAAGCCGGGTCGAGCCCCAGAGTAAAAATCGGACATGAAGAAACGTCTTCAAATACTTCACCATCAACGTACGGGTGAAAAAGTGTCAACCAGACCCTAACTCAGACTTCTGGTGATAACAATACACCATGGACGCTATTGAAAACTTCCCAGTAATCCGTAATCCTCACATACACCGAATACGAACTGCATATACTAAACAACATAGCCAACGACACGATATAGAGATGAACGGGAAAAAAGAAAGGGAAAACTGCAAACTCAGACCACCATAATAACCGCTGATCCCGCCATCTCCCCTTGGTTCAACCGCTCACCATTGATGGAAGACCCACCTTAGGCAACTCTATGACCCGGGAAGACACCTAAACTGACTGTTTGATACACACGGCAAGGTGCTTTGACCTGACCTGACCTGACCTGACCTGACCCCGACCGACCTGAAGCTTGACCCTTCCTTTATCCACCCCAACTCAGCTGGACTTTGAACTCCATCCACATGTGCTTCAATTTACTCCACTGCTCTAAAACCTGCATTTCATATAACTGCAAAACGTAAGAGGTGAAGGACAGGCACTTGGTGTAATGCAGTGATCAACACACACATGGTTCAGACAGCGTTCTTGGCAAAGAAGAATCTTGTGACGATTTGCGTTACAGGGAACTCAACAAGATCGAATATGGCAACTATTTGCTAAAAAATGGGCAAATCTTTTTTTTTTCGTTCTCTTTTCGCGGGCGGGGGGGGGGGGGGTGATTTGAGAGATGAGTGCTAAAATTTTTATGCCAAAGCCTGAAACTCTTACATGAAGCTCCAAAATGCCAAAGGTACTAAAATTTGTCTATACAAGTATCCTGGGAAATTATAAGATGAAATAAACAAGAAAACAGAGTTGAATCGCTTACACAGTTGTGCATCAGAGAATTCAAACATAAATCTAGCGGTATAATTGTATAGTTGCATAGACTGTTTCAACACTAACTTAACCAGGAATTACGTAATTCTTCTAATACATGTTCTATTGTTCATCACCCACATTTATCATCAACCACGGACACGTTCAATCTCATAATTGAATAAGCTAAATGAGGAAGAGCATATGATTCTCAAACAATAGCATTCTATGGTGAATTCCATAAGATCCAGGTGAAGAGGCAACATGAATAGGATAGAGAGTAGTAGATACCTTCAGCCAAACTTAAATCCACCAGAAGGAACTGGGACATCGTTGCCCCATATTTGGGACCCAGGCTGAGAACCATCGCCAGAAGGTAATGCCTCTTCCTCCTCCTCCACCCAGTACGTCTCGAGAATCTTCACTGCTTTCTCATAGATTTCGTTGTTGTCATGACTCTGAAGATTTTCAATCTTTTCCAATCCCTCAGCTTCATCTATCAGCTGAGCAAAATAATTCACATCTGCATTGTTGCCCTTCTCTGCTTCGCCTACTTTCAAGATATTCTCCAGGCCCTCTAGACAGACGGTGATGATCCTTGGATCAGGACACACAAGGAGATCACACAACGGCTTTATGCAACCCTGACTCACAAGGAATCTAGCACAGAAAACATCATCTTAGAAAATGATCTTGCAGGCTGGACAAAGGAACTGAAATACCACAAGTGAAGTGGACTAATTAAAACAACCTACTTTATTTGTTCCGGAGTACCGCCAGATGTAGCATTAGATATTGCCCAAGCAGCCTCTTTCTTTATGTCAAATTCCGCAGTTTGAAGCAAGTTTACAAGAGGTCCCATCAAACCAGCTTCTATAACAGCCTAAATAAACAATTTAGCAATCGGTCATTTCTCAGACGAATAAACCCTCGATATAAGAATGCATCTTACGGCTAAAACAGGACACAAAGAACTCATAAGTTCCAAAAAAACCATTGTGCGCGGTGGGGGGTAGAAGTCATTTTCTTCATGCAACTGGCTTCTTCCTTTTGCAGAAGGATAAAAAGATATTACCTGTATCTGTGCCCTGTTTCCTGCTGTGATATTTGATATGGTCCAGCAGGCTTCTTTCTTGATGCTTTTCTTGTGATTATGAGTCAAAAGGCTCAGTAGACATGGCAATGCACCACTGTTGATCATAAACTGCACAAAGAGAGCCGAAAAAAAGGAAAGGAAATTTAAGAAGCAAATCCAAATGGTTGATACGATGATTTTTACAGCTCAGAGAATTCTGATGACAGATGCTCAAAAGTTAAAACCAAATAACAGGGGCAAGGGAAGAAACATGACAAAAAGGAGTGACATCACTGAGAAATCCAAGACATCCACCCGAAGCCAACCCTGAGAAGGTAGTCTCAGCAAAGCAACAAAAAGAGCAAACACTTTCACAAGTGAAAACGCACATTTCAGAGATACAATCACAGGGGAAAAATTGTAAGTATTATCGGAAGTGTGAGTGTATGACCAATCATTTTTTGTGAAGTATTGGTCCACTTGGCAAATCAAGAAAGGGATACTTGCTGATGCACAATTTATGCAACCAGAGATGAATCAGCACATTGAAGGAAGCTACAAGACAGTCCAGACTATTACAGCCTTAGGTAAATGGCACGTTTGGATTAAATTTTCTGCTTCAGAGAAAAGCTGCTTAATTTACCAGCTAGAATAGCAGTAGAACAGGACCAACATGGGCCCATAGTGACAATATTCTGAATTTTGTTGCCGACCAGAGCCCAGAATCAGAAGAGGGGAAGGAAAGGTGCTTAGGAGGGGCATCTGCAATCCCACCCAAATCCTGTCCCATATGCAAGGCTGGACAACCCTGAACGATGCTACTGAAATTGGCAACTAAAGAAGATACCGACTGAATCTGGTGGAATCCTACTTACATCACAGTCTACAAGTAATAATAGACAAAATACCAACAAACTGTCATATGCTACCTGATATTCCATGCTAGATTAGAGTATTGCTAATGCTAGTCATAATACAAGGTACAAACAGAAGTCAAAAGACCAAAAGGAAAAGGAGTTCAATCCACAGCCTGTACGTTATTCCCCTGTACGAGTAACAAAACAGCAGAGGTGATGGATATCTGAGAATGTCATCTTCACCAACAACAAATTACATGACCTATTAACCCCACAAGGAAGACAATCTATCAAGAAGCATCCGATCAATGTTCTGTCCAATTTTCTCATCAGATGTCACATGTACAATTTTTGGACACCTCCTCTCGTCCTCCCACCTTTTGACATTAGATGTTTGCAACTTTCAAGAGCTAAACAAAATGATTAAAACAAGCCGCATGACTAAGTGAAATGTTTGGTTCAAGGTATTATAAGTAGAAATCTACAACTCATAGACGGCCGCCCAAATCAAGGTAGACACTATGCATGAAAAAAGCAAGGGAGCTTGACAGAATCTAACCTGTGTTTGCACATCATCTCCAGTCACAATATTGCCAACTGTACGAAGAGCGGGAATGAGTACAGACGGAGATGAATGCCTGGGAGAGAGCACAATGGGGTAAATTTGACTGAAAATACAGAGCATAGAGAAACAGTACAAAAAATAGTTTTCGGCAAGTAGTTTGACGTACATGAGGAGCTCAACCAATCGTTGGCATACACCTGCCTCAATCACAGCTTGAATTTTGTCATTTGGACCATCGGAAAGGTAAGAAAGCGCCCAGCAGGCATCCGTTAACACTTCTTCATCATTTGAATGCACAAGACGTGCAAGGGCAGGAAGTGCTGGCCTCACCTGTTAATGGAAGTCCATATTGTCAAAAATCGACCAACACAAACTTGAATCCATTATCATATTAACAAGCCCAACCTGGTCAAAAGGAGGCTGTGGCTTTCCTCTACAAAAGTTTGATAAAGTCCACGTGGCATTTCTGAGCATGGAAAGCTTGGAATGTTCATTCAGTTGTGAAAGCAACGGTATCAATGCTCCACTACTAAGAACAAGATCACGGCATCTTGGAGAGTCACCGGCAACATTACCCAACGCCCACACTGCCTGAATTTTGAAAAGCAATATGAGGTAGGGGACCACAGAACACAAAACAAACACTCAGCCACTCAACAAACAGAAAAAAATTAATAAAACAGCAAATGGTTTAAAGCCAGAATCCTACCTGCTCACGAACGTCATCACTTGGTGAAGAGAGAAGCTTCACAAAAATTGGAACAGCCCCATGATCAATTACCACTTTGGTATTCTCTGAGGTCCCTGATGCTATATTCGTCAGTGCCCATGCTGCCTCAAACTACACCAAGAAAATCCAACTTGTTATAAGAAGGTTGAACATACCAAATAGTCTTAATAAGACGCAAGGTCAAAGAAAATCCACATGTGAACAAAAACCTGTAACTGGGGGAAATCCTCTCTCTGAAGAAACTCTACAAAACGAGGAACAACTCCAGCTTGTATAACTTCCTCAATTGGAGGGCTCCTTTCTGCAAAAGCCGACATAAAACTCAGTCAAGACTATTTAACACACCACCTAATGAGTACCAACCAAGACATAGAAACCAATGTCTTTCATCAAATCAATACCTATTGAAAGCAATTTCCGGAACTGTGTTGTGGCCTCCAATTGCAGCTGGTTGTTATCAGAATAAACCCCAGCTACCATAGTGGGCAGGCTTTCCAGCTGCAAAGATGGCAGCATTGAATTCAAATCAAACTCCATTAATGAGAGTAAAAGAGCAACAACAACAACAACCACCATAAAATGACTGAAATGAGGCCATCTAGCATACATAATACAGAGTAATACTAAAATAGAGCGACAAGGTCAAATTCTAGTTTGAATTTCCAAATCACAAGTTAGCCTATGTCATCATATTTCACGGGAGTGGTGTATTTTTGGGATCCCGCACCAGAATTTACACCAAGGCCGCTATGGACTCTACCCTAACACAAGGTGCTCCCATTAAAAACAATGAATTACTACCAGCAATTGAGAAAATACAATCAGAGCCTCAGAAGGTTGAAATTAAAGGTACAAAAGTTGCCCAAATATTAGACCCCGCGACCCAAATGAGCAAGCATCAAAGTCGAGAGCTGGGCTTGAAAATCATTTAATTTTTTTTGAAAAAAAAGATCTTACACCAAATAAGAACGAAAGGAAGTTATTTCTCCTCTTGAAAACCCACCGACAATGAACAAATAACTAAAAAAATATTGGAAATGAAGCAAAACAGGAATCCAAATCCTAGTTCTTCTACGCTAATGACCTTCTCAATGGACCACCTTTTACATAATTAGGTGAAATCTCTAGCACACCAGCAACACATAAACAAACCCTAACCTCACATAAATCTCAAATGAACGGACAATAGCAATCAACAAAAGCAAAGGCAGTGGGAACTAATTAGAGATAGAATTTGCAACCTTTTTCTCAACATTAGAAGAGTGAAGAGGAGCAGGAAACTGTTGAGCTTGAAGACCTTCACGACGCTTCTTAAGCAAGCTTTCTTCCCTCTTACTCTTCCGGATCTCAACCATGTTGTCCTCCCGGCGCCGGCGACCCTCGTCGGCGTCGACGGCGACTTTGTACCGGTTCCGGCGAACCTCCGTTCGAGCATTTGGCCTCAACGACATCGTTTTGCTTCCGCTTTCAACTCAAGCTCAATCAGCAAAACCAAAACCCTAAGCAGGATACCACGACAAACAAGCAACGCCGACGAAACTCCGATCAGTATCAGTCGGAAAAACGAAACGTGTCGATTGAAATATGAACTAGAGAGAGAGAGAGAGAGAGAGAGGGAGAAGCTTACCTCAGTAGAGAGAGAAAGAAGGGTTTGGAATGAGGTGAAGAAGGAAGGGGAAATGTGCGAAGCAGGCGCTGCCTTTAAACCGTCATTTTCAGTACTTTGGAAGGGGGGGGGGATAAATAAACTAAAAAGATATTTTGCAAAAATAAAAGTTTTAATAATCAGGATTTCGGGGGGGCGCCCCCCCTCTGTCTCGGTTGGTGGCCTTTATAAGAGTTGCATAGTTCAACCTTTAGGTTTTCGATATTGATCGCCTCTTTTTTTTTTTTTTTTTTTTTTTTTATTTCCGACATTCTTAGCTTGTTTGTTAGTTGTTCATTTTTTGTTTGAAGTTGTGTGCCAAGATGCGGGAATAGGATAGTCCATGAAGCTGCTCAAATTAACCCAATTTTATGTATTCGATGTATGAATTTGGATGGAGAATTTGTCGACATCAATCCTAGAGCTGACTTAAGAGGACGTTTGTACTTTTTTTGACGAGAATTTAATATAAGTTATCCCCTCTTTTGCTATCAAAAAATAAAATAAAATAGTGATGACTTATATATAACATTTTCCTCATATAAATTTTTAGGAAGATTACTTGTGCACAAGCTATGTAGTGAATAGTATTTTGGAGTGGTTATAAATTATGTTAAAGTAATATTTTTAATTTGTAATTAGCTAATTATTTGACCTGATTTTGAGTCAATCTTATTTAATATAACTATACTAGAAAAACCACATGTGCATTAGACTACTTTATTATGAATCAATCTTTTTTTTCAATTTTAATCTAGTTAACAAACAAAATTTTGATTATACTCTAGTTATGTATATGACGAAAAAGGTAAATCAATTTCAGATAAAATATGAATGTTGCAAATACTCTCTTAGTATAATAAATCAATATCGGGGTTGCTGATATTCAAATTCGAAACTTTTTCTCTTAAACATGTCTTGATATAATATTCAAACAACTATCTAAACCATAACTTTAACGATAAAATTAAATGCTTATATC
>JACYFF010019584.1:2088752-2122594 GCA_017589665.1 Selenicereus undatus
CCCCCCCCCCCCCCCCACACACATGTATGTATTTATATATATTTATATGTGTGTGTGTATATGTATATGTATATGTATATATATATTTGTGCATGTATATAGATATATATATATACATATATATATATATGTATACATATATATATATATGTGTGTGTGTGTGTGTGTGTGTGGGTGGGTGGGTGGGTGTGGGTGTGGGTGTGTGTATCAAGAGCAAAAGGTTGGATGCAAAGCTAGCATCCTACAAAGGGCTATACACATCCAATATGCAAACTATCCACAAAATCAACAAGATCGAAAGAAGAATAACAAAAGTTCCCCTTATACCAAAAATGGAGAGTCTTGACAAAATTATACTTAAGGCGCTGGAGAGGGGATGCTAGTTTTTTCAGTCCTAGCCTCCTTGTCATGCCCGGGAATTCACTAGAATTTTTTGGTAAACCCTAATTTCATCATATACCCACAAGGCCATAACCCGTTGATAAAGCAATAGTTTTATTGTCCTCATCAAAGGCATCTCATCAAAGCCATGAACATACAAAAGAAAAAGGTCAACATTCAACAGCTCAGAAGACATACAGAAAATATAATATGCGCTATACCTAGAAAGAATTATCAACAAATTATGACTGCGTAGCACTGGAGTACTGGACAGTTTGCTACCAACATCTCCATGCATTTTACAAGCAGTGCTTCACAGCATATCAACCTTTCTGATTTTTGACAATAACCCAAACAGCAGCAATACCCCAAATATCTCACTTATGACAAGGTGCAAGGGTCAGCCTCAGAGGCATATACCCTCCCCTCCCCCGTCCCCCAATTGAATTGCACGCAGCTCATTTTGATTGGACCCTTCGATTTGAAAAAGTTGACATTTCCCAGTAGAAAAATAGATTATAACAAAAAAAAGGCATACACAATTTGGGTTCCAGTATGGGTTGTGAAGATGAGCAAATAAGTAGATATCTAGGTTCTATGTTTCATTAAGAATCCATGCTTGAGGAAGACACCGAACAAGACCTGCTGTTTCCACCACATCTATAACTCTGAATTCTTCTAGGCCTCATTATGAGCCACCAGCAAACTATACGCCTCCAAATTTCAAACAAAAAATTAACTGACTAATCATCAAAGAATCCAACTGGAACAAAAAAACCAACTTACTGAATCAGAAGTGGATTCCTGCTTCGGAATAATTAACGTGGTGATATGAAACACACGGTTTTTCTGCACCAAGATAGTTTGGATGTATTCAAGGTCAGTAGAAAAAAAATCAATTCCCAACATGAGTATTTTCAACAATTGAGAAGGCTTACCAGTGAACCTGCTAGAACTGCACATGTTTCCAGATTTTTCGTGGTATTCTGTTGTGCCAGTCTCAAGAAATCTTCCATCATTCTCACAGGCTGCAATGTAGAAATTTCATTGGATTGTTACCTTCTTACAAGAGAGTAAAGAGGCCAAATACGATCAGAAACTGAATGCACATGTCCAAAACCACGTGGAATTGAAAAACTAGTCAGACTCACAATATGCAAATGCTGATATGAATTCCGTATCCCATCCTCTGAGGACGTGGCTGGACCAGGTCTTGGATCAGCAACTCTAGATGGAGAAATAGGACAAACGTCTGGCTGCACTTGTGCAAGCACAGGAGGAGGCACTGGCTGCCTTATAATTGCTGGGGGCATATCCTCTTCAAGCTGTGACCATCTACCATCATCCAAAGACAGGATTGCTTCCATATCCAATCCTATATTTTCATTCTTTTGAGTTTGAACTTCATTTTGTGTAACTTGAATTAGGCTATTAATGACATAAGAACTAGCAAAAGTTAGATATAACACTTGCATTTTCCAAAGGAGGAAATCTGATGTCAGAGAACTCCAATCAGAATCAGAACGAAGCAAACATAAATAGAAGATGGCTAACCTTAAATCTTCTAGAGGAGTCAACTCAGGGTAACCTGGGTAGCACACCTGCATAGAATTGGAGAAATTAAATGGTAAAAAGACAAACCAACAATATTTGAGGGAGAAGATGCAATGTTACTCACCTTAGTTTCTGCTTTTGGTATCTGCCATTGGTTCCTAAGTCCATTGGGACCTAAAAAGGAGTGTCTAGACAATGTTTCCTGCTTTGGAAGCGGCACACTTAGAGACCTATAACATGAGTATCATTAATAAAGACCAACCAAAAACAATAGAAGTGCTAAAACAGAGTAGACAATAAAATCCATAATAGACAAGCAGCAGCTAGATGGGGCTGCAGCCCGGGGGGAGGGGGGGGGGTAAAGTCAACTTTTTAAAAACACATCAATCAAACCAAACCAACATCTAAAGATAGTCAACATAGAGTACAAACAGCAGGAATAATCATTTGGATTCTTCTAAAAACAATTTATCCCCTATCCCCAATGGCATCAAAGAAAAGGCATAGTAGTTTTGAATTAGAAAGCATATAAACTTTGTAATAAGCATTGCAAGCTACAAGAAACAACACCATTTGAACCCTCATCCCTTAAGAGTTTTAGCACTACTGTGCAGCACCCAAATACAATTACAACATTTTTGCAACATAGTACAAAGCTTGCTGCAATCTCTGTGCAGCAGATTTCTAAAGTTTAACCATATATCAGGTTGCCTATCTAAAAAATAAACAAGCTTGCCGAAGAATAAGGTGACAATAATGTGTGACTAATTTCTTGAAAATCCATACTTACAGGTTTGCAAACTTTTTCTCAAAAGGTGTCGAAGTTGGTGAAGCAACTTGAAAGTCACTACTATGCTTCCAAGAAGACTGAAGTGTCTGGCTTGCTGGTTGAAGCTGGCATTGAAAGCATTTTATAAGTTCTAACACCCCAAAAAAAGGAAGGTAAACAAGCAAACCAATGGGAAGTACAATACACAGTCATAATGCAAAAAGATTGGGGAGTGAAAGCAAGGTTTGGTGCCCAATCCACATTCGCAAAATAAAAGCAGAAAACAAAAGGAACAAACACAGAGACATCCTAGATCTTCAACTGGTTTCGGTGCACATAAAACAAAGTCACGAACTAGTTATTTAATATACACAGCACGCACAAATATAGCTAGCCCTGCTGGGTCCTGGCTATTAGAGACTTCACACAACTTCTTATTACAATTTCAAGCAGCTAAACAAGGTCCTCAACTTTTCTAAAGGGTACCATTCAAGCTGCATGTTGATGTTGTGGATGTAGATCCCTTTTTTTCTTTTTTCTTGTTTTTTTTGGCCGGCTTTGGGGGTTGGGGTTAACACAATGGTAATAAGGTCACTATGAACTACATACATTAATTCAATGTACAAATTACAATTGATCAAAGAAACCTCTTCCAATCAAACATATACTGATGAAATGAGAAGTTAAAGAGCCCATTCCGGGAACAGGTCAAAACATCCAAAAAGAAAAGAAAAGAAGGCAAAAGATGATCAAACGATTCACAATAAACTAAAACACGAACTATAATTTCAGATACCATCAAGTCAAGATGTCTCAACTTCACCAACTATTGGATCCTTATTATATGGGATATTAATTGACAACCAGTCAAATCCCAAACTAGCTGAGAAATAGTCAAAAGCTATACCTGTTTAGTTTCATAACCATAGGCAGAGGGCCACAATGAAGATGTTTCTAAACCATATGAAGCTGTATCTCGGCCATTAGGTTGATTTTGCTGAGCTTCCGTAAAAGTCTTGTTCAGCTCATTTACTCGACGCTGGAATTGAGGCTTTAAAGATTCCAGCTCATCAAGAACCGCAAACAATTTCTATCATAAAACAAAAGCAGCCAAAGGACACCATTAATATATATACAATCCCAGAGAAACCTTCTGAAAGAATGACTACCAAATGTATTACCTTTTTGTAGTATGCCCTTTCTCTAGGATGCAAAGCCTGGTAATCCCGATGGAAGGGTATTGTTTCAGACACCAAACTAAGAAAATGAACAATAAGCTTATGTATTGTAATGATCTCGTCAATTTAGCTACAAGATATATGTGCACACCATGCATTACATACCTTGAAAATCTAACAAGTATGACATACAAATCCACTATATTCTTCTCCCCTCGATATACATCAGCCTGAAGCAAATGAAGCAGCATGTCATACACACAAAACAATGGCGCCCAAAAGTTCAACCACGAACATGCCTGAGAATTTAATTACTAGTTACAGGTTCAGCCCCTAAGCAAAAATCATAATGCCGAGGTGCTCAGCAGCGCTTAGCCACCCAGAAAAACAAATCAAATCCTAAAATTACAGTTCTTTCTAGGGGAAGAAAAATCAACATAAAACCCTAAAATTGATTCTAATTCGAAAGTAAGGTCTAATTAGGTGATAATGAACACCACAACAATGCCTGAGAATTTAATTCCTAGTCACAGGCTCAGCTCCTAAGCCAAAATTACAATGCTGGAGGTGCTCAACAGCGCTTACCCGCCCAGAAAAACAAAAATTACAATTCTAGGGCAAAAAAACGTCAAACATAAACCCCTAAAATCGAATCCAATTGAAAGTAAGATTATTTAACTAGATGACAATGAAATTGAACACGACGAGACTGCGAAATTGAGCAGTGATGAACACCAAGAAATAGGGGACAAATGAGAGAAACCTGTTTAAGAAGAGTATCGGCGATTCGATAATAATAACCCAAGGAGAATCGATTGTCGACATTGATCTTTCTGGTTAGGGCGCTCATGTTGATAGGCTGAGAACCCATGATTGCCCGCGACCGAGGATCACCTGATGCGTAGTCGATTCCGATGAAATTCCGGCGCAAAAGTTAGGATTCCAGAGCGGATGTTTGTGATCAATGACCCCAGTTGATCAAAGTGGGGTTTTGGGGGGTTGAGTTTTTTCTCCTATTCAACTCCAAACAGGCAAATACCAAAGAGAAGAAGTTCAGAATGGTGTTTGGGTTGTGCAACATATGTCGACATCAGTGTAGTGGTTAACACTTAACAGGGCTAATTAAAATAAATTATAACAACACTACCACTTCCTGTTGTGAATTCCGTTTTTACGGGGTTCTTGTGAGATTCAGATGTAGTCAGTTTTGTCTTTATTGACATTTCTTCCCGTCAAGTACCTCTATTTTGAAAATTTTGGATGCAAATGAGATATAAAGATTGATATATGTAGATTTGAACTCATATCTTTAGTAATAATTATTAGAGATTTTATCAGTTGAATTAAGTAATTAACTGATATGATGATACCCACAACAAACTAAGCAGATAGCTATGTGTAAAATAAGATTATCTGGTAAAGTTAGATTTTCAACGTTTTTTAATGCGAATTTTGATAGAACTTTTCTTATGAGAATTAATGATGTGATATATTTGGTGTTTCACTATTAAAAATAGTTGTCATTGAGGATTATTAATGTTATATTTTATAGTATAAATACGCCTCAAAAAAAAACACTAGATTGACCATTGAGTACATAACCAAGGTTTGTTGAAATCAAAATCTAAAGTATGCTTGATTGTAGTTATTCTCTAGACTTTTAATTTGTAAAATCTTTACATATTTTCAGTTTTTAAACAAATTTTCTTAATTACTTTTTTGTTTTTTTAGCACCTGGAAACAATAATGTTGATTAACTATGTATTTGCTTATAGTCTCATGAATGCATGTTGATCCTAGTCATATATTTGAGAAAATACCACTTTTCAATAATATTTTTACATCAAAAATATGGTTTTTCCGTAACAATCAGAACAACTACGTATTTTTGAATTCTAAAAAGTAGATTTTTAAACAAAAAATAGTAGTTATTGTAGAAGATAATTCCATAAATTATTTTGACAAGACCAACTTTTTTTTTATTCACCTTTTGTATGTACCAATTACTTTTTTACTTACATGTCATAACCTTTAAAATAAAACAATTAACCAACTAAAAAAACAAACACAATATGACAATAAGACCTCCCAAGCTCCCACATTATTTGTAATTTCTTATGTACTCTCAGAAACACATGCTTTCATTGCCTACGATTTTTTACATGTGTATTTGTCATATATTAATTTTTTAATATATATTTACTGATATGACTGTTAAGAATATGTACTTCTAGAAGTATGACATACTTATTGTTATTACTTAATCGAACAAAATGGATCCAGACTACTAGAATCGTATATTTTTGTTTTTAATAAGTGGTGATCATTCTAATAAAACTCATGGAAGTACAAGACCAAAAATAAATTTATATAAGCTGATACAAACTATTCTTTTTTTAATGCATAATCTCATTAACAAAATCCAACATGCCAATCAAAAATTTTGAGAAGCGATTACAATAAAAATATTTGTCCTAGGAATGTTATTACAATGCCAAGGAGGGCATAGATTGTGGCCTTGCTCCCAATGTAGTCTGTGCCTCCTCCATCAGCTTCTATGTGCTCTGCTACATCCAAGTCACCTACAAAGTTCCACCATTACATCACAGCTTAACAAGAAAAATTATTAGTCAGCCCTTAATTTTTTGAACCTTGGCTATTTTCTCGGGATTTAATAAGCTAAACACCAACAACGGCCCAAAAAAAAACCCACAACTTGAAACATATCAGGTAGTCAACACTTTGGCCATGGGTCTAAATACTGACCCTCATTGTGGGCCGAAAAACACCCAACTATTCAAAAATGTGAGAGCTGGGTGTTCAACACTCGACACTCGACACTTGAACAAGGGTATGCAAAACTCTGCTCAGCACTAATGAAGAACCCAACACAAGCAACTAAATGTGAGCGAGAGCGCAAAAAAGACACATTAAAGAATGAACCCTCAATGTGCAACAAAAAAAAAATGCAAGTTGACTTGGCCTCAAGTTAAATTTGTTACCTCCATGGCTACAGGCAACTAAAATGGTATCCCTCACATCTTTAGTGGTGGCCTTGTTGAAGAAGAGGAAGTGTTCCATTATGCCATCTAGGCAGTGTAGCACGAGGTTCGTCTCCTCGAGGCAGGGTCCAGTGCAGAACTCAGGGACATGATCAACGGGTACATGGAGCTCCCCACTCTCTGTCAGTCTGTAAGACTCTTCACATTTGGAGTATATCTGCTATATATCATCACATAACAAAATGGGCCAAAACAAAATAACATGTCATGTAAGATATAGGCTAAAAATTTACCCTAGTAACCCCTAGTATGTAATCTTACACTACTCCTGAGGAACAGAGGAAATGTTTTCAAGGGACTGATAAAAAGAATATTTAAGAAAATCGACGCAAATTCATGAAATTCACAATATGTATCGTACATGTTTGTCATTGAAGCATAGCAAGCCTTGGGCAACAATGTGGGGTGGGTCATTGCCAACAACACCCACAGCAGGGTCATCCTCTCCTTGACCGAGATCTCCATCTTCCTTGCCCAGAACACCCCCACCTGGGTGCTTGCCTAAAGGTCCAACTTCGGGTTCATAGTCATCACCTTGTGCTGGCAAATGCATGTCACAATTGGAAAAAAATGTCAAAGCCCAATCCCAGAAAGAAAAAGGGAAAAAAATAAAAAAGCTCAACAACTAACGATTCAGATTTTCTGTGAGCATACCAACAATGCAGGCAAGAAGAAGAGTGCAGAGAATAGTCGCCACCGGAAGACACAGTCTAATGGTAAATGAGGATGCCATTAATAGCACTCAAGTCGGTAAGATTCTGAATGAAGTAAAAAATATCCGAAGAATGGTTTTATATAGAATGAGAATGAACCAAGACATCCAGGATGATCAGTTTTCTTCCCGAAGGAAAAAGAAATATTTGATGACCAATTTGGAGAAGAATGGTTCTGACAAGAAATGTATCTTTCTGTGAGATCTTGCTCTGAAATGTCAAGTGTGATCTCGTTTTTCTTAACAGAATTGGGAGAAAAAGAGAGAAGGCACTAGATTAAGATACACTCAGATTTTGGGTAAAGTGACCTAAAAAGATATAGGATAGTTGGAGTGTAATTCACCTACTCTCTTTTCACTAATTTTGTATGGGCTTAGAGTTTTGGAAATCAAACCTAAGTTTTCTGGTTTTACAAGTTACATACAGAAAATTACCACCCTGCTTCTGTTCAAAATCTGACAAATTAATTCTAGGGACTTAATTATTTATTCCCCAATCTGTGCAAATTATGTATTATTTGGCTATACTATAATGTTTTGGGTGGTACCTACCAATCCAACAGAAAAAACTGCACACACAACAGTAGTCATGCTGGTGGATACCAGCTCATACCAGAGTCATTGACCAAAACCAACTAATATTAAAATATAATACAACTAATAGCCCACATAATGGAAACAAGTTCTAAAAATTGATTGTTCCCGGGGGGGGGGGGGGGAATAGTGTCATATTCCATTGTATGGAGGATGGGTATGATGACCAGTACAATACAGTAAATCTACAAGATCAAAATTTTCATCACCATATGAACTGTATCTGTATGCATTCTTCTTGGCTCATAAGCCGTCTCACTGAACAGAAACTCATTGGTTACTCCACTCACGAAATATCCTATTGGGCATTGGCGCAAACTTCAAATGAACATGATTATTTACCATTTTCAGCCTTTGTCACAGCAAGATTCTGGATTCTGGCCAGCACCACCAAGGGAAGTGGCTCCAGCCTGCAGCCTCTGGGTTGCATACATAAACTCCACACATGGATGACAGGCTTCTACTTGGTTTCTTCCGAGTATCTTCATATACCTTCCCAAAAGGCTAGTACTCAAAACACGCGCCATTAAGAGGAGAAACTGTTAAATTTGGAGATCTACAGTGTTTGATCACATATGTTATTCTGCTCATTACATCAGGCCATCCATATTCCAGCACCCTTCAAACTTCGGACTTTCAAATAATACTGCTTCTTGCTGTTGGGCTTTTGGAATAATACCTGCTTATTATGGTTGCGCATGCGCAACTTCCAACCAAGTTCCCAAAGAATCATTAGCTCTGTCGGGAAAGGAGCCAATCTGCACAAAGACCAAACATCACTGAAGTGAATATGCAGGTTGAATTCTTCCATATATCCTATTCTCTGCTGACTATTAGGGAAAATCCAAGTGAATGGCAAACTCATCCACGTAAACTTGCAAAAATCACAGCTTATTTCTCAGAATTTGTACGGAAAAAGATGCTTGAAATGTTTGGCTACTGCCTACCGCTGCAGGTTCTGAAGTACAAATCATGGCAGCAAGAGCGTCAATAGTTCACTACTACATTAGTGGAGTAAACTTATGTTATTGAACATTCTGATATTCAACTGTACATAGATATAAGAGCTCACAACTTCCAAAGCAATGACAAGATAAACAGCACATTAAAACCAAGAATTTAGAGTATAAACTACATGCTGGGCTTGGCTATACAGCTGCACATTTCGGTCAATTTTGGATGTCAGATTTTAGTCACAATGTTGCAGAAAAGTTTGCTTGCTTCATATGAGACACCTAAGGAGCAGCCACTCTGCATGGCAGCTGCAAGGCTGAGATCATCAGCAACCACTCCAACGGCCCCCCCCCCCCCCCAAACCCCAAAAAAAAAAAAACAATGAAAGAAGTTCTGTTTGATAGTTCTCTCCTTCAAGTTAGAGCCCTTGGATTGAGAAGGTTTTTGGAGTACAAGAAATATACCATAACCTAAACATTTCAATGAGGTAGGAAGCATCATTGACTTTGTCGGCTCCACACATAAGATAGCAGAAGAGGCCTAGAGGCACACGAATATGTTGAGCAAGGTAATCATGAACATCAGCTTTATGCTGAAAATAGCTACACAAAACCCCCTTAAATTACCCCTAACCTGGAACCTAAATTTGAAATGCTTCTCATGAATCCAATATAACTCATCCTAATAAAATTTAATTTACTTCTAAAGGATGTTAAAGGGGCTGGGCACCAAGAGTCCCCACTGTGAAACTAAAAGCAGCCCTCTATGTTACAATGTGCTACAGAAATAATCAAAATTGAAACTAGAAATCACTTTTGCAGCAAATTTGAAGGGTCATCTTCAGCAAGACAGTGAGCATACATCTGAATTCCACCACTTGACACAAGGTGTGAAACTGGCAAACAGCTTTAATCAGCATGCAGCTGAGTTAGGCATAAGATGAAATGCTTGACTGAATCACAAGCGACAAATTCAAGAAACATCCACTCTTTGCTTATCCCTTAATTTAACACGATCAATTGATGGATGCACATGGCGCATAAGTTGGAAAAGATAACTTCTGTGCATAGTTACTACAACAAAGACATCAATACTTTTAGATTGAGATAATATTTACAGGATTGAAGCACAAAATACTTCACTGAGGAATTCATATACAAGGGCATATATGTGTAAGCATTCAAAGGATAAAATGCTCCTTTTCCTTCTCAGGTTTTCAGTATTTTTATCTTTTCAACATTACATCATTGTTGGGGCCAAATGCATTGCACAATTTAAATAATCAATGATAGAATGTCAAGCCAGAATAAGATCTACTCAACCAATGAGACTGTCACTTAATAAACTTATCAAAAGGTCTCATATATAAGGAAACAAATGAAGGAGCTGCCAGATACCTGGGCCATAATTAACTTGGCAAATGAGATGAGCCAAGCAATAGCACACTGCTCCTCCTGGTTGGATGCATGTGGGAGCAAGTCCTAGAGTAATGCATGGAGTCACATCCTATAAAATTGGAACAGACTCCAGAACTATGCCCCACTGCTTGCATTTCTCAGCAATGTCACGGGCTTCTTTTAACTGGCCCAATTGTAAAAGAGCATTGAAGAACAAGTTACATGTATATGAATCTGGAATGCATCCATTGGCTTCCATTGATAAGAAAATGCCCTCTGCATCACGAAATCTCCCAGCATTGCAAAATGACTTAATGAGAGCACTGTATGTGAAATTATCTGGAATCAACCCCAATCCAAGCATGGAGATAAACAGATTCTGTGCCTTCTCTATCTTATTCATTTTGCAAAAGCTTTGAACCAAAGCATTGAATGAGTATATATCTGGGCTTATTCCATCATCTTGCATCTTTCTGAACAATGCCATAGATCTAGCAACATCCCCTACGACACACAAGGAGCGGATCAAGATGTTGTAAGTGACAGTGTTAGGGCTAACACCCCACTCTTTCATTTCTGCAAAACAACCAAGTGCATCCTCAATCTTGTTCAACCGACAAAGTCCATCAACAACTGAACTAAAAGTGAAAATATCTGGTTTAAATCCGTGCTGTAAGAGCGTCGCCAAAAGCTCCCGTGCTCTTCCTATTTCCCCAACTTTAAAATGTCCATCAATTAATGTATTGAAAGTAGCAAGAGTTGGGGCAATGCCTCGTTGCTGCATCTCCGTGAACATATCTAACGCCCTTTCAGGCATCTTTGCTTGCAATAAGCAATCAATTACCATATTATATGAGAATACATTTGTTACTAATCCAGCCTGAAAAACCTGGCTCAAATACTGACTTCCTTCCCCATCATAAGCCCCTTTGAACAAAGTTTCAATTACGATAAGATAAGTTTCCAGAGTAACACTCAGACCTTTTCTAAGGAAACTACCCAAAATTTCAGAAGCCTCCAAAACATCAAGCTTCTTTATTAAACAAGTCATGGTAATATTAAACACTGAACAATCAGGCAGATAGCCCCTGACACTCAACTTTCTCAAAAATGAGGCAGCTTCTCTTCCCATGGAGTCATTTGATAAGCAATACAGTATAGTGTCACAAGCTATTTTAGGCAAAACTGGTTCCCTCTCCACAAACAGGGATAACGATTCAAAGGCCTTATTGGATCCAAGACAACGGAACACCCCATGTACCAATGAGCGATATGTGGCATCATTTGGAACCACTTTCCTAGCTCTCATAATGTCCAAAAGCCTAAAAGCATCATCCACCCTGTTAGCATTACAATATCCATCAATTAGGATGGTATACGTAAACACATTAGGAGCATAACCCAGACCCTCCATCTGTTTAACCAAGCGAAGCGCTTCATCGACGACCCCAGCCTTGCAAACACCATGAATAAGGATATTATACGTAAACCTATCAGGCTTACAATAATCAGCTGGCATCTGTTGGAACTTCAAATATGCTAAATCAAGTGCATTAGTCTTGACCAAAGCATCAAGTAGAGCATTGTACAACCTAGTGGTAGGACTAAGACCTAAGAACGAAACTTGCCCAAAAATCTCAGCACAATACTTTGCCAACCCTAATCTACCCCAACTAACAATCAAAATGCATATCAAATCCTCAGTAATCTGAAACCCACAACTCCTAATTTCCTCAACCAAATCAGGAGTTAACAACACCGGTCCTTTCCTATAAAGAGCATTACCCAAAACAACTCGAGCTCGCTGATTCCTATCAAATAAAGGGCTGATATTCAAAACCCACAAATAAAATCTGATAGAATTCAACGGGTTTTCTTGGTTTTGCAAAATGCTTACCACGGATTGAGGGGTAAGAATGACCCTACCAGCCTTCAATTCGTGGTTGAGCAACAAATGCCAATCTTTTCTCGATAGAATTTGAGAAAGGGATTTATGATCAACTGGTTGTGGGGGATATTTGTTCTTAAAGCTGGAATTGCTAAAACGAGGGTTTAATGAAGACTTGCCTCGTAACTTTCGAGCTTCAATCTGAGCAGTATTTGGAGGAAGATTATTAGGGTTTTGTCTAAAGGGTTTTGGGTGAATTGGGATCGTTTGTCTGAGGATTTCGATTGCAGGAGAAGCCCTGGAAGCTAAAGTGGAGAACCCTCTCATGTCCCTCGTACCGAGAGAAGCATAACACAGTGAGGGGATGCAATGGCTGTTCGCCCTGAATATGTTTTCCTTGGGCCGGTTGCTGAACCGGTTTGGTTTTTGTGTTTATTTTGCCATGAGAGACATCAAGACTCGTTTGGAATCAACCTCTCTACCGGGTATGGATGCCGGTAATGGTAAAGTTGCTTATATCCGGATCTCTCCAAACTCCGCAAAAATAGAACTCATACTGAGAGTTATTGTTGTTATTGTAGAGATCAAGGCTCGATTCTTTTCAAATTTGTGTCGCAAGTATAAATTTACCAAAAAGCAAAATTTTGCACAATTAAAATATTTTACTTTCTCCTATCTACAGTAGGTCCCATTATGTTTGTTACAATAATAACTTTCAGTGTAAATCCTACTTATATGAGGATATCTAGATGTATGTAGTCTTACCCCTTCAACCATATCTATTCTCAGAGAAATTGATTCCAAGAAACCGAATGTTCCTATAATGTTTGTTGTGATTTTCAAAAGATCATTATCGAGTTCGATTGCATATTACTTATCGAAGGCCCTGTTCTTTTCATTGGGAAATTGCAGGTGCAGGATTTGTGGGAGTGGGAAAGGGGGGAAAGAGTGGTGAAGTGGGTAGGAGTAGTATTTTTTTTTTTTAAGCGTGGGAAGGGCGAGAATGAGTGGGAAGGAATTGAATGTAGTAGAAGAGTTGATGTAAGTTACATATTTTATTTTTTTAATGTAATCTTTTATTTGTGATAGTAATTATCGATGATAAAAAAAAATTATACTAAAAAAAATATTTTTTTGTGTTGACTCAAATATAAAATATTGTTTCGCAGCCGTTGTTAACCCCCAAAAAGTGTAATTTTCCTTATTCATAAAATAAATTACAGATATATTTTTTCATATATTAACCAAATACAAACAACTACAAAATATACATATGTTCAGGCCTTGTTCTTTTCGTTGGTAAATTCAAATTTACCGACCTTAACCAATTTCAACCCACATCAACTAACTTCACGAACTTCAATAAAAAAAATACCAACTTCAATCAACTTCAACCAATTTCCCACTATTTTAATCAACTTTCACCCATCATACCAAAAAAAAAAAAAAAAAACCTCAACTCACTTTAACCAATTTTAACTCACTTCAACAATAAGATACATAATTCAACCTACTTTAACCCACTTCTATGAATCTTAACCAACTTTACCTATTTGCCAACCCATATTTCCCAACGAAAAGAATAGACCCTCAGTACACGGAAAACAATCATTTGCAATTAGTGTTAAGAACTTCTAATATTTTGTTACTAACGCACACGAAAAAAAAATATCTGCTCAAAATACATGTACAATACATCTACACTTCGTGTCAGAAATTACCAACATCGCCAAAAAATTTTACACATTCTTTCATTATGTCGGAAAAAAAAATCTACAAATTTTGCCCCAAATTATGATGAATGAAAAATATATCTATGACACATACAACAACAATATTCACGCTTTGGTGACCTATAACAAATATTTCATAACCAACGCAAAAAAAATTTAAAAAAAACATCTCTTCCATGTACAGAATCAAACCCAAAATATCTACCAGTCATAAAAAACTAACGTTTGCTTAACAAAGTAGAAAAAATTATTATTTCCTCAATATATATAACAAAAATTACATTATTTACAATTTTCGACATGACTAACAAATATTTTCATAACATCCAAAAAATAAATAAAAATTTTCATACTTGTTATCAGACTATTCGTACACACAATTATATAAATTATAAAAATTTTCAAGATATGAAAAATAATAGTTTTATGTAGGAGTGGAAATGAGTGAGTGAGAGTGGGAATGAGTGAGAAAGAGTGATTTTTTTTTTAAATGTGGAAAGATGTAGGAAAGGGGGTGAAGGAGTTGGTAGGAGTGGGAAATAGTGGGTTTAATCCATTAAACTACGAAAAGAACATGACCTAAGATGTGAAAAGGTCGGTATCTTACTCTATGAAGTTTGATGTAGTACATGATTTGTGTTATATCGGTAGTAACTTCATGTTTTGTGATTGGATTCATGTTAAGAGAAATAAAAATGTTGCATTTGGCTAAAGTCTTTTCTTATGAGAGTGAGTTGATTCGGTTAGGAGTCAATCCCTCCCTTATGGATTGATGGATATTTTGTCAACGGATTAAGCCACATGTTTTATTCTTAAAGGAGGAATAGGTTTGTTATGATTCAAAGTTTGTATCAAATTACATTGTGTTACTAGCTCTCTCTCTCTCTCTCTCTCTCTCTCTCTCTCTCTCTCTCATTTTGAATAGTGAACGTGTTAATTTATCGAGTTTTTATTTCAACAAATTGAGTAGGCCACAACAAGTCAATGAGTAAGAGGATGTCGAAATTCAAGCAAGAGCTCATAACCATCACGTACCCACATAATTTTCTTTCCTCACAAGAGAACACTATGCTACTCCCTTCTATCAAATCCGGGTAACGAGAAATGCATATAGAAATGCTTACCACTCAACCACACCTCTTCCACACCTTATTAGCTACTTAACTATAATTGTGGCAACCTTTTGTTTTACCAAATTTGATAAAACTAAATCATATTTGTGAACATTCTCCTTTCACTAAGTCATAGCTCAAATGAGTTTTCAAAATAAGAAAAGTGTTGTTTTTTTTAAAGGACCATACAATCTTTGTCTCACCCGTTCACTCCTCACCCTGCCCTTGTGCCCCCAGTCTCTCTTCTCTTCATCACCCCTTCCTCTACTAGTCGTTTATCCACTCTCATCTCTCTGATTGGTCTATATTTGACTACCTTCTTTACCATTCACTCCACAGAGTAAGTGTCACACAATAATCTTTTAAGTAGATTTTTCTGCAATAATTTTTCTAGTAAAATTTTTGTGACGTTATAGAAGTTGACAAAATAATTGGCACTTTAAAAGTATTATTAAATCATTGTTCTTTTATTATTATTTTTTATTTGATCCTCGGTTTACGTGTAGTTGTAATACACATTTTTAAAAGATATTTTATATTTAATGGTGCTTTTAAAGCACCATATAGTTATTCCAAAGCACATGTCTAAGCTAATTTTTGAAAAGAATTTTATAACATAGACATCCATCCAAGTGGATTTATTAAGTTTTGAGAATTCCAAGAATATTGATTTGTAATTTATTATTTGAATATCTTACAATACTTAGATGGGGTGAGGTGAAATTACTAATAGTCACTGCATAAGCAACTAAACAACTACTTAGTTTTTATTAATTATATTACTGTCCTCTCGTTCACATTTTTTTTTTATTTGCTGGTGCTGATTTTTTTACTTGCGAAGTAGATCTTCATTCTATGTCCATTACTGTTAATTTTTATTCTTATTTTTTTTTTAAAAGGTAAGAATACAATCTAGGTAGCCATTCTCTCAAGGGTTCTCCCTATATTATCCTCATAGAGGATACAAAGAAGATCCCTATGTGGAATGTAATAACAGACCATGCTTTCGTAGCCAGTCTTAAAAAAAATTCAGGTTCGGGTCAAATTCGGATCGAATTATAAATCGGACAATATTAAAATTTGGACGAGAAATTGATGTCCAATACCTGATTTTTTTTGGGTCGGACAATTCGAGTAAGGTTAAATTCAGGTCAAATCGGGTTCGGACAATATAAATATAAAAAATACTGTGTTCGAATTCAAAATTCGGACAAAAAATTCATGACCGCGCCTGATTTTTTTAGGGTAGGACAAATTCGAATATTAGGATCGGACAACTTTTTGTCGGTGCTATTATAGTACGACCAATTACTATACAATCACCCATTATATACATCTAATCCAAACAGAATCTCAAATCCAAAATCTTTCAAATGTCTTTTTTTCTGATTCCAAATCAATCATTTACTTTGAACAAGAGTCCTGTAAACTTATACATAACACATTGATTTTATGGCATATATAATGGCAAACTATGACATATTATACACCCCTCTCATGGAATTTACACTAATAATATTTGACAAAAACTAAAGACCATTTATGAAGCTGAGATTTCTTGATTACTGTCCATAATTCTGCCGGTCATCCCTGCAAGAAGATCTAGTCTACCTGCATTGTCATTGAACCAGCAAACAAATTGTAAGATATAAATCAATAATATAATGCTTAATGAAAATAAAATCTATCCATGTGTATTTTTTTAAAAAAAACATATAATTTTGATTAAATGCTAGTCTCCTTGTAGTTTAAAATAAATTATTGGCAATGTTTGATGACAATACTATTAAAATTAAAATAACCTTTAAATTAAATATGTTATGTTTTCATTTTCAATCCCTTTTTTGTGTGTCTCTTTGAATCAACCTCTCTACAGACAGATATGCTTCTACATGTTAGATTGTCTATATCTGAATCTCCCCAAACCCTGCGAAAGCGGGACACACACTGAAAGGTGGTGATGGTGGTGTTGATGATGTTTTCGTGTTCAAACAATATTTAAAAAAAATATTTTGATAACTACCTCTTATCTCAAAAGTAAGGGTAACAATATATAAATGTGATAAAACTTACATAATCGTCTCGTCCAGAGCTACATGTTGGTCTTCGAGGAGGTAGCTGTTGGCTAGGTGTTCTCTGTCCATATTAGAAAGAATAATAACATTAGATCCGATTTTTGTCGATGTTTCTTTACCGAGAATTTATATCTATTGTTACGGTAGTCTATACAAATATGTGATTTTTTTTTTTTGGGTACGTTGCAAGACTTTTTTTTTTGTTCAAATAAAATAAATACTTTAAATGAACGTAACTCAAATGATGATAATATCATGTAAAATTTTTATTTACTGAATTAATTTACATTTTTATTTTATTTTGTATAACAATACAAGATTTAAGTTTCAAAATCGAAAAATCCTACGCGGGTACAGTAACAATACCTCCAATTTTGGGCGCAAAGACTCCACGGCGATGGTTGATTTTTGATTCATTGCTCCTTGCTGGTACAAAAAATTAAGGGTAAATTTCTCCTCAAAAACACATTACATAATTGAGTATATTCAGAATTTAATGAAATTTATAACGTAATAACATATGCTTAATGTATGTTTTGGAAATTTAGAAGTCATATATATATATATATATATATATATATATATATATATATATATATATGTTTTTGTGTGTGTGTGTGTGTGTGTGTGTGTGTGTGTGTGTGTGTGTGTGTGTGTATCCAATATCACAAAAATTCAACCACCAGGAGGGGTGTGGAGGGGTCTGATGTATCAGCCTTACCCTTGAATTGTAAAATTACAGAAAGACTGGTTCTAATTGACTCTAAATTTAAAAACCATAAACCACCTACTATTTCATATAAATGGAGTAGAGGAAGTTTAGATAGACATTTTCTTTTATCCGTATAATCCAAACTGAAAAAATAGTCAAATTTTATGTTTTTCAGCTGTACAAATATCGGGCATGATATACATATGAGTAAATATCAACACATAGAACTCATAAATTTTACCTTGCAAAGAGCCCAATCGGCTGAATCAAAGAAGGCACGTTCATGGTCCTGTTTTCAAATTTCAGTCAATATGTGTGTGAGAATTAGGTAGAGAAATTACATGCACATGATTATTGAACATGAAATTAAGGTCTTTGCGAGTAAAAGTTTCCAGTTCAAATCTTAACGGCTTCCATTACTGCTTAGGGTGACAGGAGCTTATACGTTGTCCACATTTCAAGTAAAATAATATTTGCATAAGAGGGTACGTTAACAACTTAACGTAAAATCATTTATACACTTTCAACTATAATTTTGAGATCTACGGTCATTGAACACGATGTAATTAATCTAATTTAAGCTAATTGCACCAAGTGTGTGGGGAGGGGGGGGGGAAGGCGGGCGGAACTAGTCCGATATAAGATGAACTAAGTATGTTAAACGTTTTTTCTCGTAATTCTTTTTCTACTTTGAGGTAATATTAAGTGTTTCCCTTCACTACTAATAATATAAGCTACACCAAATGGAAGTATTTTTTTTATATTTATTTCAATAATTAATTTTCATTTTCATGTCCAACTAGTACATATGTATAGAACTTCATATCCTGTTACCTTTGAGATAAGGGGCTTCTTTTTAGGTTGAAGTCCTCCATACTTGTTGCTGATTGACGAACCCTGCAATTTAACATCAAAAAAATGGCTTTCAATTTATAAATTCATAATTATTTCCATTTAAATTATTGGAAAAAAATAAATGTATAAATCAAGATTTCTTTTTTGTCTGGGGTTAAATTTATTTTCCAACATCAGCATCCTACATATATAAAACAATTTCCGATTAGTTAAAGAGGAATTTTCGCATTAGATTCCTCCGCCATCTGCTTCTTTCTCTCCGATCCCTCACTAATGATTGAACTATCAAACACGTCCGTCTTACGATAGAGACAGTCCCAAGACGCAATCTAATTTATCAGTTTCACATAAATTTTATCGTAAACTAATGCCACGAAATATTAAAAAGAAGGTTCTAACGTTATGTCACATTTAATTAATACTATTAATTCATGAACCTGGCATTGATTAATGATGACTTGCCAAAGTGACACAACACGAAAAATGTCCCGCACACCTAATCCTTCCAAACCATAGGGCCCAAATTTATCATGTGATATCCAACTTGACAACCTAACTACCCTTTTTGCTCTTCATCCACAAAAAGGAAAAATTAAATACAAATTTGTTGGCCATCCATTTGCCGACAATTCAAGATAATTAAATAAAAGGTATTTAAATTATAATAATTTAAATTATTCAACCGTAAGAAATAGCCTCCAATACTTCGAACTTTTTGAGTAATGTATGATCATTTTGAATTGGATTTTTTAGATAATTTTAAATTATACTGTCTCTGAACCAATACAAGTATATGAAAATTCAGAGTGTCTAGTTCATTTTGAACTTTAATTTATTTAAAAAAATACAGTCTGAAATGACCCCTATATTATTGAAAATAAATATGCTTAAAATTTAGAACATCGAAGCTATTTTTTAGTGTTTGATTATTGATTTCCACCATTCCAAAAATTCATATTGTTATATTCTATAAGTCAGGTTAAGCTGCCTACAATTCACCCGTTGGGTTGCGGCCCTTCCCCGTACTCTGCGTGAACAGGGGATGCTTGTACACCAGACTGCCTTTTTATATTCCATAAGTTCTTAAATATGTATAAAATAGTTTACAAATAACATCATACACATTTTTATTTTTATTTTGGATTTTGGAAAAATGATGTGTTTAATAATTACTACTATTTGATTTAGTGAATTAGAAGTAGTATGGTCCCCCTATAGGCTTTTATGTTAGCACGGATTTTTGCGATCTTGTGGGTGTATATGCGTCGTGTCACCATCAGAACCGTTATTTATTGGGCCTCCAACACGAGAAGGCGTGGACCAGCTCACATGTGATCCCTGTGCTCTACTCTAATTCGTTGGGCTACTAGGCCCACAATTAATAATCAAATCAACGAGTGATTTTGTGAGCCTTGATTATTGGTGTAGGTGGAATTTAAAAATAAATTTACAACAATGATTTTTTTTTTATATTTTGTAAGTTGAATAAAATAATACAAGCAAATAAAAATAGTAAATTTGAATATCAATTTTAAAATATATGAATAATTTATAAATTGGTAAGTTATACATTGACTCTATATGACAGCCATCGCACGTATGTATCTTACTTAACAAAAAAGTAAGTCATCGTAATTAGTCATCCATATTATTTTTATTACTTATGCAAGGACAAAAAATACATATAATAATGCATTATTATTGTTCATGCTTTTTGAAAGTTCAAATATTATAGCTTAATTATAGTGTACTAATTTTGACCGTTAGAAAAGTTTGCAATGTGTGACTCACACAAAAGTCATGATCATAATTAACCGTTGGTGATTAGAGACAAAGGGTGTTGGAAGGTAGGGAACTTGGTATCACATATTAGAGATAAAAAGTGCCTAAATTCTATTTTAATTTACTAATAAACACACTTCAAGTGTAATTAAAGTAAGTGAAAGTGTTGGATTTAAGCTTAACCTAACTAAGCAATTAGAATCATAAGGGTGGTGTTGCATTTTTACATTTTTTTTTTTATATTTGTTCTTTTGGTTTTATGGGTTCGGTTTGGCCTACTAACTTCCTTCTATCAATCTAGGATGTTCCCAAAACAAAAAAAGAAAAATCAAAGTATGTGAAAAAATATGATTATTCTAATTCAAATAGCCAGAGCCCGCCTTTAAAAGAAAGAATATTTATATTAAATGAATTACATAATCGAATTAAAATGACACGTAATGAAAATCAAAATAAAAGAAATATTATAGAAGCTCAATATCATAAATTAGGTTAGGCTGCCTACAATTCACCCCTTGGGGTGCGGCCCTTCCCCGGACTGCTTTTTTTTTTTTTTTTTGTGGAGAAAATGGATGGATGATTTTCTGTTTGTCCAGTATACAAAACTACATTCAAATAAGACAGTTTCAAACTCCAGGTTTCCATTATGTCTACCAAGCCATAATAGTTGAAAATAATGGTCCACTTGTAGCCTTACATAAGGCATGACAAAAATCAAATCTTACCAAATTTTCAAAGAAAAAACAGTAATCATATAAACAACCTCCACCGCCCCTCCCCAAAAAAACAAATTCTTATCTGAAACGATCTTTATCGTTAGAATGCCTATATGTCAACATACCTTCCTTTTAAATTTAAATGGCGGTTAATGAGTGTATGAGACATCGTGATATAAGACAGTCTCACGCAAGACTTATTGAAAAAAAAAAAGAAGTTTTGAATTTATAAACTCGAATATATAATACCCTCTTCTTTTCTGTTTTCCAATGATTAATTGATTTGTTGCCCAAAATTTTCTCTATGTATGTGAATATGTGATGCTATATATAATACCTAATCCAAAAAAAAAAAGAAGAAGAGAAGTTGCATGATTAAAATATTTAAAAACCCAACCATATTAAAATGAGGGGTAGTTCTAAAAGGGGTAAATATATGTAATCTAAAAATTACAAAAAAAAAAGAAATTACTTAAAAAAAATAATAACTAATTTTTCTTTTATCACCAAGAAACAATAATTAATTTTAATTACCTGGTTGTTAATCTCTTGGGGAGCCAGATAGTCTTCTCCTCTGTTGTTATCCGCCATGATAATCTCAGCTCTCCAACTCCTTCCCATGTTAGAGAGAGAAAAACAGAGAGGGGAGGGGAGAGAGAGAGAGAATTATGAGTTAATCCCTATTTAATTTGAATGAATTAATTGAAAAACATAATAAATAATAATAAGAAAATAAGAAATTGAAAGCGAAATGGAAAAAAAAAAACCTGGAATTTGTCTTGCAGAGCTAGAAACAGAGCAGACCCCTGGAAGAGAGAGAGAGAGAAGAGAGCGAGATGAAGAAGTGGAAAGGAGGTACTTGGTATAAATACTTCACAGAAGATTAAAAAAGAGGGGAAAATAATAATAAATATTTATTTATCAAAAAAAAATTTATCTTTTCTTTGGGGGGGGGGGGAGATGAAAGGAGAAAAAGATGGAGAAAAGAGAGTTAGATAAGAATATATGTTACTTGAGTAAGTAACTTCGAATAAAGGGTTAATATTTTACCCCTTTTTGATTTGGATAAGACTTATGAATTTTATTTTTGTTTTTTTTTGGGGGGGGGGGGGGTGGGGTTTTGGATGAGGTTTTGGTAAGAATTTGGTTAAGTTTGTTTGGAGGGGATAGCATATTCTATAATAATAATAAAAAAAAGTAGTTCGGTGCACAAGCATATCACGTTTAGGCAGGGTCTGTCTGCGTGAACGGCCGCACCCAAGGGGTGAATTGTAGGCAACCTAACATGACTTTGTCAATGACTGATTCCACGGCTCGAATCTGTGACCTTTTGGTCATACGGAGACAACCTTACTGTTACTCTAAGGCTTCCCCTCATAGCATATACTATAATCTCATATATAAATTATTATGAAAAGAATTGTGGGTTAAGATATAAATATCATATGTAATTAGAATTAATCAGTTTAAATCAGATTACCTTTCTACTTGATCATCTATCTTAACTGATTATTGGATTAGATAATTCATCTGAATTGACATTTACAGTTTTATTATATACCCGAAACCAGAACCATTCTAAGAATGTTGTGATTTGTCAGTTTTTTTATAGTGTAAAGTATTTCTGATAGCAAATACTATTAAAAGAGATTCATATGAAACTTGGATGTGGAACCCCCCCCCCCTCCAAAAAATCTATCTAGGTTGTTCTTTCTTCCTATGATTCCCTCATTTATTTTCTCAGGATCCAATGAATGATATTTTCATGTGTCATATTCACTATGTTGAAACTATAGTTCTTGAGCTTTTAATCGACGAATAAGACAATATAGCAGAGTATATATGCACGTAAATAATTTTCCATCACATTTACCACGATTTCTGATTTGATTTCACGTGTTACAAAACCCTTAAAATCTCCAACATGTTTCATCCTATAAAACAATTCATCTCAAATTGGAACCATTAAACAGACGACAATAAATACATACTGTAACATACATATGTCGCTGTTAGGTCTTAAAAATTTTACCAACTAAAATGGCCGACGTGAACGACGAAATTCGAATCCGATTGCAAACGTTCCATCACATTCTTTGCTTTGTTACGTTACACCGACAGGTCCGGCACCCTTGAATTGGTGTCTTTGAACACGTAAAGAACGTTGAGAGGCGTAGTACTAACGGATCTAAAGCAAAAGTTCCACAAAAAACATACAAAATGTAAAGCATCAACCTTGTCTTCTTTGTTGTATTCTATATTTCTAGTCTATAGGATTTTTAATTTGAATTTTTGAGGAAAACATTCAAGTAGTGGTGGGGGATGGAGTTGAGTGGACCCTAATTTACACCTCCTCCTAACGGTAGGTAGTCTTTGATGTATCACCATCATACCTCTTCTACTCTAGTCTGGTCTACCGTTGCATATTTCCATTTTGAATTGATCTCCTCTTCTTGTTTGAATGACATGGTGGCTAAGGTATTTTGGACTTGTACTCATAGCATGCCAAGAGTTTTTCACTCCAATAGGGTTTGTTTTACTTGTTCTAGAAGCTCACAAGGATGGTCGTGATATTTATAATGTATCACTGATATCAATACAGGCTGATTTAGGTGGTTTGACACTTGTTTTCCTTAAATAAGGTTTGGGGTTCGAGTCTTGTGAACGGAGAAAAATCTGTGATGAGAGAGGTCTACTCCTTCTTAGACCAACAATAGCTTGACTCCAGTGAAATGAAAGATCCAATATAAAAAAAAAAATGCTTCTCTGTATTTGTAAAAAGACTGTAATTTCATAGTCCACCCTTTCAATCGTCGATAATTTTTTACTAAATTTATATTACTATTAGTGATAATTTTTGTTAACAGCTTACAATTTTGACTACTAGATGGATGGATGGATTGTAAAAATGCAATCCTCCCTTCTACTGCAAAGGATCTACTTCCTTCATTTCAATAGTTAAAACTGTAACTTAAAAAAAAGGTATATTTAAGAGAGTTGAATTCACTGTTACAGTATTCCTATACTTCGACATGTTATTTGAATAGATAAATAATAATTATTTACAATTCTTTTATAGGTTGTGATTTTTCAAACTCCTTTCAGGAGACAAAAAAAGGAAAACTTATATAAAAATACGTTCTACTTCGAGATAAATTAGATGAGATTCTTGATATCTAAAAACATGTCTACTTAATGAAGATAATAAATCAGGAAGTTGGAAATAATATGTTTCTAGTTCTACGAGTTCATTTTATACAAATTTTGCGTAATCAACAACAATAACAACAACAACAACAACAACAAAAAGGCTAATTGCAAGATTTAAAAGGATCTATTGAAATAGAAATTTTGCATACTTTTCAATACTCAAATTTTACACCTTCTACACAAGTTGTGCATTCCACAACCTGGTTATGCAATAGATTTATTACAATATATGTCCTTGTGGCTTGTGTCCTCTCCACCCCTCCCCCTCCCCCCTTTCTCTTTGAAAAAAAGAAAAGAAATTATTTTTTAAAATAATTCCAAACCATATTTTTTTTCCTGTGCACTTGTCATGATGAATCTTCTTTGAAGACTAAACAAGTACAGGGTGAAGTGACAAATGACCCTTTTTTGAAACAACTTATGAACACTTGAGCTTCAATTAAAAATATATTATGAATAATTATTAAGACCCTTAAAACCCTGTGTATGTATCATTAATTTGCCCTTTCCTTTTAGACAGCAAGTTCAAGAGAAAGTTGATGCTTGAGATCATCCCCAATGTGAAGAGTGTGTTCACCCATTGGGATTCTTCTAATCCCAAACTCATCGACCACACTGAGGTGCTTACAAACATGTATATTCATTCTGACCCGTTGTTGTGAACCAGCCAAAACATGAACTTTCTTGAACCTGACAAGTCGCTTCTCAGAGCCCCATTTTCCTTCGGGTGGGCTCGAGAACACGAGAACAGTGTGGGACCCATCGACCTCACCTGTGTTCTTCACATGAAGGTGGAGACTTATGGAAGGTGTATCACAATTTGTGTGTAACACCCTTATGGCATTGTTGTTCAATGTTGTGGTGTTTTTGGTAGAATAGATCGTGTTGGCTAGGGACACTTGGGCCTTGGCTGGTGCTTGGACCAAGGATTGAGTGAATCGGGTGTAGCTCAGCCCGAACCCGAATGGGAAGACAACGGGCCCTTTGTAGAACCGATAGGACCTGCCCGGGTAGCCTCTTACTGGGTCGGCCCGCATAGCTAGGTCCGTCATTGGGATCTTTGATACATAGTCTTCGGGGTACCATGTCACTGGTAGCTTCCCTCCTAAACAAAGATTATAGACATAACAAGGTGTTAATTTCCAAACCAACCATAGTTCTTATATAAAAACCATTCAATAAATTTACTGGGATTCTCAACCAGGGATGGACATAAAGTATACGTTCATGTGTCCCCAACACTCATTGACGAAAAAATTGTTCAACTTTTTAGTTAACAATTCTGAAAATTTGTGACATATCCATATAAATTACTCGACACTTACAAATTTTAAGAATCTCTGAAAGTGGACGTCGTAACATAAAATTTCTAAATCTGTCAATTTCAACCATTAGTAAAGCGTATACTTAATAGTTTGTTACCTGGATTAGCGGTTCCAAAGAGGACATCAGCAATGGCAGTACCACCAGCTTGACCAGGATATCCAACCCACAAAATGGCACCAATTCTAGGGTCATTCTTAGCAAAGGTGACATCTACAGGGCCACCGCACATCAAGACCAGTATAGTTGGGCCTCTTGAGGCCTTGGTGACCCTTGTGATTAGGTCTTGTTGGAGGCCCGGTAAGAGGACCGAGGTTCGATCCTTAGCCTCGGCCTCGATCGACTGGTCCAATCCCATGACTAGCACTGTTGCATCAGCCTGACCAGCTGCTACTATGGCTGCACCAAACCCTGGGTTGGTGGTGCATGCCACATCTGTGCACCCTGCTTGGTGGATTGTCTTTGCATACCTTGATATGCCTTGTAAGGGAGATGTGTAACCACATGCAATACCTAACAAGGACATATTCAATCATTACGAATGCATTAGTTAGGAAGCTTGTGCAAGTAGACATGACATGACTTGCCCCGTAAGCAAGATTAACTTTTCATGAGTACTCATACATAGAGGTGCAGTTAATCTGACCGATTTGATGAATTTTCAGTTTAATTAGGTCAAAATATGATTTTAAATCGATATAATTCAAAGTTAGGGTTGATGCATGTGAGTCAGGTTTGATGGCTTTGGTTCAAAGTTAGGGTCAAAATATGATTTTAAATCAATTTGACGTAGGTATTATAATTTACACTTTAAGTTCAACACAGACAACAACAACAACTACTCTCAGTGTGAGTCCCGCTTTCACGGTGTCGGGTGGATCCAGATATAGGCAACCTTATCTCTACCGACAATTCTGTCCGTAGAGAGGCTGATTTTAAGAGATCCACAAAAATCAGTTCAACACAGACCCACCCATTTAAAAGATTAAAAAATAAAAATAGGGACATAAAAGAATCGGGCCACACTTACCAGCATAGTTACCAATCATTGTGACAGTGGCATCAGAGTTGGGCCCAATAACTGCAATGGTCCGGTATCGGGTCGGTGACAATGGCAGCGTCCCGGCCCGGTTTTGTAGAAGAACAATAGATTGACGGGCTGCTTCAAGGGCTAACTCTTGATGGGCCTGGGTGCACACATCTCTTGGGCCAAGATGCCCAAATGGCTGGGCTGATGGCACACCATCAAACATTCCTAGCCTCATTTGGACTGTGATTGTGTTAGCCAAGGCCTGGTTCACATCTGCCTCAGTTAATAAGCCCCTGCTTATGGCCCCCTCTGTGTATTGTGCTAAAAAAGGCCCGCAGTCCAAGTCGAGTCCTACAAGATTCATGACATAGGTGTCAGTTAGTTTAATTAATAATATGTTTTCATGTGTCTAAATCTTATCAGCATGTATGACTAAATTAACCACTACAGTGACCTAAAAGAAAACTTGACTCCGACTTTGAATAACACAAATCAGTCCAACACAAGCTGAAAAGACGGTAATTGGTGCCGGATGAATGTTGGCTTTGTCACCTAACAAACTTTCTAGAAAAATTGATAGAGATTGGGAAATCTAACTTGGCACGATAACACACCCCGAATTCGACCTGAAGTTACTAAGAACCACAAATCAAACCGGTCTTGAACTGAGTTCTTGACCATTCAAAAATAAAAACATGTCATTTTCTCAATCATGAGTAATTTAAACTGACATAAAATTCACTTGTTTTTCATAAGGGTCGACCTAAATCAACCTATTTACTAGCTCTAAATCTAACCCGAATATTCCATCATAGACAAACAACATAACCTCTCCACCCACCAAAACTATTAGACAAACTTATAATAGATTTGAAACAACCGGAACTGACCCGTTGTTAGCATGAACCGACCCTAACGGCCCATCTTTGAAGTCTACACATTTCGTTTTGGACACAAGAGTAAGAAAAGTAGACCTGCTTTAATAGTATCAGCAACGGCTTCTTCAGGAGTTCTGGTAAAATGTTGAGAGTTAAACAGGACCTGGACCGAGTCACAATCAGAGACAATGTAGCCATTGAGGTTCCACTGGCCTCGAACCGTGTTGCGAAGGAGGTCCGGGTCAGCACAAGTGGGCTTCCCGTTCACTTGGTTGTATGAGCACATCACACTTGCTACTTGACCCTCTTGCACACATGCTTTGAATGGCACATTGTATGTTTCCTCCAAATCTTGCTTGCTCACCTACATAGAAAAAAAATATATTTTCACAAATTTTGTTAATGATAAAAAAATATATATATAATTGCCAAACATTTTTCAAATATGAAGATTATATTGGCTTCAGTGTTATCTCTTAGAATCAGTCTCTCTATTTATAAGAATCTTTGCAAGAGTAAGACTGCTTACATCTGTGTTTTCTCACATTTTGCCAAAGTAAAAGTCACACTGAAAGTTATTGTTGTTCTTTAGCTGCCCATCACTTAGGCATTTTACCTATTTGTACTTTCATTAATCGTATTTACATAGTTTTACCGTGCCCATCTCATACACTTATACAATGTAGTACTGAATTTATATGACAAATGTTATAAGATAAATGCACTATTTATTGTTAATTAATATTAAACACAGTTCTAATCATGATTTGTGATATGAAATCCCAAACCTATATCATACTCCTAAGAGTACATACTCCCACAAGCCATGTCATTGCCACATATTAAAAGTTATCTACATGACAAATACACGCTGGATAAATATATGTACATGACAAGTGGGAGTACACACTCTTAATTATATGATACACATTATCTATGAAACCGAACCATTGCAGCTATGGACACCATTAGCCGGTAATGAAGATCATAATTAATTAACGGATAGGCAAGATTATCAGGCTTAATTAAGGAGCATGATTTACTTGCAAGAAATGCAAACTAATTTGGCTTCTTTCAACCTCATACATATGTAGATGTGCAAGAATAAGCAAGCACTGCCATAAATTTCTAATCACTTGATTTTCCAATTACTTCAACATGAACCAGAGAAGGAAGGCAAAGATATTATAAAGGACAAAAACTAAGCAATTATAGTAATATAAGCTTAAATTGATAATTCCAAAATATGAATTGTGAGAATATTGGAGGGGACTTGGTGGGTCCATTTTGATGCCAAAAACTCAAAGTTTCTTATCCGGTTTGATGTGAAGTCTTTATCGCGTGCAAGAATAGTTTTTTAGACTCATTTTCAATAATTAAGTCTCTTTTTTCAAAAGACGAATATCTTTAAAGTTGAGCTTAGATTGATACAAGATAATTTAACTGATGATTTTTAATCTGTATTTAGATCTAAAACATTCAGTACTTGAATACTAATTAAAGAAATTTATTGTTTAGTTAGAATTAAGTTGTCGTTAATAATGTACGAACAGGAATATAATAGCATCTATGAGTGCCAGGGAGAGGATTAGGAATAACTGGTCTTGAGAAATTAATATTCGAATATACATTTTATATAATAGAGAAAGACAAATTAATTTTGGCGCATATATAGTCAATTCACAACAGCACGAGAATTACAAGGTTAATAGCTGTTTATTATTTAAAAGATGACCAGAATTCGAATGGGATAAATATTTAAGGTCCGAAAACTCAAGATTATTCATTCCCACAAAGAAAATCCAAGTAGGACCATACATATGTGCATATTATTGTGCAAATTCAAATTCAAAATGAAATTCCTATCTATATATCATTTTGCATATGTGGAAATTAAGTCATGGTAGTACTTTAATTAGCAATCTATAGTTGGTGGTGTCTTGACCACATAACTTGTTGCAAACCCTGGCACACATGCATGTATATGCTTTTTGATTGGTTTAAAAAGGCCAATGCATTTTAGCCTCAAAAGGATGATATGCATATCTGTATATGCATGGTGCCATCTATATATCATGGGTTCCACCATTTATTCTGTTAAGTGGGTCCATCACTACCTTATGACACAAATTTTATTTTAATAAATTCATAGTGACACCAAAATACTTAAAAAAAAAAACACAAAAGGTAGAGTATATATACCAGGGCATTGAAATGGAAACGGTCGATGCCATTCCACTTATCAAGATCATAGGCAGTGAAATGTTTGCAACAAGCAGCCACCTTCAAGCGGTTCTTGTTGTACATGCCTTGAAGTCCCCTCACATAACTAGCACCATACTTAGCAGCCAGAGTTGGATCCTCCCCTGGAGTCTCTTGGCCTCTCCCCCACCTTGGATCTCTGAATATGTTCACATTTGGGCTCCAATATGTTAGCCCCGCCGTCCCTCCGTTGTACATTGCTCTCGCTTCATCTGACACCACCTGTATTGCGTAAATCAGATGTCGTATTGTAATTAAGTACGGGTGACTTGTGGGCCAATTAATTCATCTGAACTGAATCATGTTTAATTAGTTTAGTTTCTAAAATTCGTTAGAATGAGTTAAGTTTGGTGGCTAGACTTAGATAACCTAACTTTTTTCTAATTTGATTTGGACCAATATGATAGAATAGATTGACAAAAAGAAATTCTTTTTCATTTTCTTTGCTTGGATAGAGCCAATCCTGTCAGATGGGCACCTTGCACACACTCTATTTCTCTCTACATATTTTCAAACTTGACTTTTAATAAGCCAAAATCAAACCAAGTTACAAATATGAATTATTCATTAGAAATTTAGAACATATAATTTTTTTAAAATTTTTGTCCATCAGTTCGAACTTTTAGATAAGACAAATATTCTACAAATACTGTTCAACCCTATTCTTTTTCGTGAGAAGGGATAACTGTAACTTGTAAGAAAATTTAAGAAACTATATGAAAATGTAAGAAATTAAAATTTAAAAAAACTGTAAGTTACTTATAAGATATTTTTAAAGTAATTGTGAACAGTAGTAAAAATCTGTAAAGAGTTATAAGACGCTGTGAATAACAAGCTTATCACTCCATATCGCAAAAAAAAGAAAAAAAAAAGAACAGGGAAATGTTTACATAAATATGGAGTGATTAGGTAGTAAAATTAAAAAAACTTTGAACCAATTATATGCAAGCTAAGCTGAACTCGTTCAACATCTAATCACATGCATTATGGGCAAATCAATGGTCCCCAAATGCATGAAATGACACTAAAGATTCAGTAATGATGGGACTTCTGAACATTTTGTGACCTTATAAAAGTTCATATTTATTAACTAAATACTGTTGTAACTTGTGATTAGGTGACTAACCATGATAATTAGTTAAATAGATGGTCCCCTAATATCTAACTAATTTTAGATATACATTAATTAACCAACCGAAAGTAGGGTAGGGAATGAATTAAGTAATACTTAGAGTATTTGAAGCGTGCAAATATATAATATAAATCATGGCTCATGCCATCCACTGTTGGTCTATATATATGTTTAAGATAATATTTTTTATAGCAAAAAAAAAAAATCCTCTTTCCTAAAATTAAATTACAGCCAAATATTTGAAATACTAGAAAATTTTAGAAATATAACTTTAACTCTAATATGAAACCATAAAAAAATAGATATTTTGACAATGATTATGAGATAAATGAAGTAATAAGATTATACAATAACCTAATATATTATGTGAAAAGACAGGAATGCCCCCATTAATGTATTGGTAACCAAGCCAAAAAGAAGCAAACAAAACAATAATTAATTGGTTCTCTGGAAGAGTTAAGGAGCCTTCTAATTTGCCAATCAATGGGCTTTAACGTCACGGGTCTTAATTACATCAAAGGAAAAAAAAATATTTTTTTTAAAAAAAAAAAAGTCACGAGTGGTTGTTGGTTTGCCAACTGAAAGTAACTGTGGAGTATGAGCCAAGTCAATTGGTAAAAATGTAAAATGCTGGATTTGCCACCAACTCAAACCAATCGGAAAAATATCGGTTAATTTAATTGGTAAATGTCGTAAATTTAATATCAGATACGGGCATTCTTAATCTTGGTTAGGGTGGTAATATGATTCGCTTTATTCAGTTTCTTAAAAGAAAGAAAAAGGCATGTACACTTAAGATAGTATGTTAGGATACATCATACATTATCTTACTACATAAAGATTACATTTTTATAAGGAAAAACACTTACCCTTCCAATGGCTTCCCATAAGGACTCATTAAAGGTGGCGGCCGTGGAGATGACCTGAGGGAAGCTGGTGGCAGCTGGGAAGGGCCCTTGGAACTTAGTCCCAGGCCCCACATTGGACACACCATGGAGGGCCTCGGACCACCACTCGTAGCCTTGGATGCCTAGGCGAGGCACCCCAGCTGCATTGTTCACCAGCAGCCTCACCTTTTCTTGCAGGGTCAACCTTCCAATGAGGTCCTGCACTCTAACTTGGATTGGAAGGTTGGCCCAACAAAACCTCAAGGACCGGGTCAGTCCATTCCTAGGGTCACAAGCAAACGACACCTGACCCTCCGAGGTCACCACTAGGCTGCTCATAGAAATGAGCAGCGCCAGTAAGATAACAATATTATTATTGTTGTTGTTATTGTTTCCCGGAGACATTTTTTTTTTTAAAATAAAGACAAGTAGTTTTGGTTGTGAGTGGGAGAAAGTGTGAGGTGAAGGGGGGAATTTATAGAGGGAAGGTTGCGTAGGAAAATGGAGGAAATGATGGGGGCTTGAGTTTCATGATTGGGTTTCCACGTAGTTTTATAGTGAGTGTTTGTGAAGTGATGCAGAAAGTGGAGAGAGAGAGCGAGCGAGAGAGAGAGAGAGCATAACACGCAGGAAGCACTCAGGAGTCTAATTGAGGAGCGTGTGGATTTTTCTTTTCTTTTTTTTTGGTTTATTTTGTTAATTTGGAGGTGGATTATGATTTGTTTTGGATAAATTCGATGGACCTACATTTTGGGTTTTGGATATTATTTATGCAAATGTGGATGATTCTCAAGAATCAAATTCTATGATGTTCATATATTATAGTAGAATTTCATCAAAAAGAAAAGAAAAATGGTCTATTATATTCAATATGTGTATATATCTACACTTTACTCAACCAATGAAGTCTTAACTTAGTGGTGAAGACTGAGGTACCGGATACATTAAATCCCAGGTTTGATTCTCCTATAGTATGTTGTAACTGTGTTGTATTGCCCTTTGTGACTCTTACATATAAAAAAAAATATACACTTAATCAACGGAGAGTTGGACATTAATATTGCATGTTTAATATTATGAATTATAAATGTGATAAGTAAGGCATATGTAACGTAAATATATAGCTTTTCTTTACAATTGGTAAATTTTTATATTCGCAACATATCCTATGTAGAATTGAATCTTGGAAACATGTGCATAAATAAAATTTTTCTCCAGTACACATAATTGGAGTCCTAAAAAATTTATAAATCATATGAGTTTCCGACATATACTCTCCAGACCCCGCGAAAGCGGGACCCACTCTGGGAGGTGGTGGTGGTGTTGTTGTTGTATGAGTTTCTGACATATGAAAATAATGAAATCCTTAAATTTATTAACATGTCTAACACTAGTGGAAAATAAGGGCCAAATTAAAAAATAGCTAAACCAAAAAAAACCTACTGGAAAATGACCATCAAACAATTTAGTTATATTCCTACGTGATACTCCTACTTACCCTATCAACTGCCTGGCGCCCTTCCAAGGGGTAGGTTAACAAGAGAGGCCAAAGTTGAAAAAAATATATGGACAAGCAAGAGAAATATATATATATATATATATATATATATATATATATATATATATATATATATATATATATATAT
>JACYFF010019584.1:2122604-2161904 GCA_017589665.1 Selenicereus undatus
TATATATATATATATATATATATATATATATATATATATATATATATCAATCGATAAGAGAGAAAAAATTAAAAATAAATAAATATGTAAATGATGAATCATATGGATACATTTATTAAAAAAGTAAATCAACAATCCCTGTATCGCAGGGGCATAGCACTAGTAATCTTTATTAATGAGTGATCTATAAAAATTCTTTTAAAACACACATAAGTTATTAAGTTATCTGTAATTTTGTAACAATCGCAGTGATGATCGAGTTAACTCACCCAAGTCTTCTCAAAGATTTTGTTTCTCTCTCCGTATTTGTTGACAAATTATTACATACTCTTGGGTGTATAATACAGGCATTGTCATTTGCTGCACAAGAATGAACAGTTTAAAGGTCACAAGAATAAAAATGCCATTGGTGGGTTTGGTTAGTTGGGTCAAAAGGTGACAAAAAGGTCAAAAATTAGAGGCACATTTCACAATTAAATTGTTGATTTTGTGCAAATAAATAACAAATAACTAATTAAAGAGTAATTAATTTTGCCATGCACGTGAAACTTATAAAGTACAATGCTCAGTTTTTCTTCTCCAAATTCGAAAAAGCTGGCAAATCTAAATAAAACAAATTTTTGTCACGGTTTTTACTGGATTCAATCAATCTCCATCTTATGGTATGAGAATGACATTTCATCCAAAGTAATTTCAGTGAGGGACTAAAAAAAAAAAAAAAAAAAAATCTTCTTATGGCGTTAAGAGTTACATGAAAATTAAAGAACAATACAAATGTATAGAAAATAAATTTATAAATTAAATATAAAATATAATATAGATTCAGTAATTAATTATATATTTTTTACTGATCAGTCCAAAATTTTTCAGAAAGGTCAAATTATAATGTCAAACTTATTATTATGGGTCAGCCAACAACCCCACCTATGAAAAACTCTGATTCAATGGGTTGGTATTGTTACTATTGTACGGTGACTTTTTAGTATCCCCTGCCCTTCCATTCAGGCAACAAAATACCAAACCTAGAAGTACTAGTGCAACTTCATAAGAAGCCAGCCATACAAATTCAAGCCGGTTAAGTTTCGAATTCTAAAGTCCGATCCGACAAATCGAAGGGAGCCTTCGAATCTGTTCTGACTCGAATCGAATCGGAGTCGGTATTAATGCAATCAAAATTGATTTCCTAGCTTTCCCTCAGGAAAATTTTGTATTATTTTTTTATCCGAACTTGTTCCTTCCTCCTATCGATGCAAAAACATGCGCCTTCTTATTACACCAACGGAAGATTTGAACATTTAATGCTACACTAAATGAGATGACAAGTGTCGTACAATGATGCAGCTCATGATGATCACAAGCTGGTCGGCAATGGAGTGAAGCCAAGACTAATGAGGTGTGAGTGCTAGGGTCTTAGGGTTGAGATCGATTGAAGAGTAGACTTTAATTAGATTTGTAAAATTTTAGATTTGAATTTGAATTTCAATTATTTAACAAAATAATCAGATTGGTTTGAAAAATTGAATCGGATATTATATTTCTGCTGGATCCAACCTTGATAATATTCTAAGTCAAAAATTATACAAGTAGTATGCAACTGATACTCTCTTATTTAAGATTTTCACATCTGTCATTAATCATTCATATAAAAACTCCTTATTTCTTTTGTATAGCCTAAAAAAAAAGTTATTACTTTTTTAAATATGCTTAGTTTGTGTCTCATTCAATATCTGAAGGAAATTAAACATTGGTTAGTTTGAGTGTAGATTGTGATGGTTGTGGAAAGGGATAGTACGTACTCGTCCCATGCTACAGTGATGGAAGAATTGCAACATTGCAAAGGTCCCTCAATTTCATTTTCCTGTAGAAAAAGAACTTTTCATAAGTCAATTTCATGTAATATATATATATATATATATAATAAAGATAAATAAAAATCAAATAAATTGGAAGAAATTAAAAACTCTTTCGAGTAAGCAAAGTCTCTTAGGAGTTATTTTGAGAACTTTATCATGGATCAGAAACTCAAATTTTAACCTAAAATCCTCGTAATTCTGTAATCTTTCAATTTATTTGTAACACTTAATCCACCATAACCTAATATAGCAAGTATTGTAGGATACAATATCGTAAAATCGAGAAGAAGACGTGAGATCAAAAGTGGGTCGAGCTCAAAGTGTACTACAGATATGAGATTAGATAGTTTCTTATATTTGAACAAGAAACATCGGGGCCCAAAATGACCCCAATGAGTCATATGCGTGTCTCTCTCCCTATACATATATCATGGAAAAAATCCTTCTAATATTTTGACAAATTTCATTCTCATAATTTTTTAAATATTGACAGATCTGCTTTTTAATTTTCTTTTATCAAAAAGTTAGTTCCTAAAATTAATATCATAATTAATGTCATTCCATAAATAAGAAAATGAAAATAAGATTGTACATTCATTATAAATCTAGACAAATTAAGTATTGTATAAAGTTTTTTTTTTAAAAAGAAAATATCTGATTAAAAACTCATGAATATTATTACAATTAAAAGCTCATGAGATTTTCATGCATCGCACAGACACAGAAGTGTTGGTTGTGTCCAATAATATATGATACGCATAGTCTCCATATTTGCAAAATGAGGGTGATTGAGTTTACAGTCCGTTGATAAGTCCTTGACTAGTCTTGCATGGCATCATTTTCTTTGCTTTTATTTACGTTACGTAATTGTTTACATGCTATTTAATTTTCCCACTGATCATGCTCTTCCAGTCTATCACAAGCTTTAGTCTATCCTAATTCTTAAGGATGGTAGGATGCTGATCTCATATTTTTTTTGGCGGTATAAGACTCAGCTATCATTGTTCAAGAACCAACTCGACTGAAAGAGTAAGTTGATGCTTTAAGGCCGAGAATATGTTTTATACTCTAATACGTCCCTTCGTGTGAATGTCCTTATGGGCTGAAGCGTGGACGCTGCAAAGACTCTGTCCCTCTATACCTTGCTACTCGAGATTCCTTGCTTAAAAAGGCTTTGATCGGTGTCATATTTAAAAACTCACTCAATCAAAGGCTTAACTTGATGTTTGAAAGCCTAGGAATAGCTTCAGTGTACTTGAACAATTACCAAAAGTTCTTCAATTTTTGCTATGGTGTTGCTAATATTTGAAGAATGCACTTGTGAAACATGAGACATGCAATACAAGCTCAAAAGCGTCAATAAGCTATATTGATTAATATGACCTATGTGCTTAATTAACACTAACTATTAATCAAGCGTTCACGAGGCAAATCCATTTATTATACCATACCGGATATCTCATTATATATACAACACTTCACGTGAATCTCATTCAAACGTGTTTACGAGGGAAGTTAATATGGTAGCAGATTGTTTATCAAAACTAAATTATTAATTCTCTCGATCCAAACCCGACATTCGTGGAAAACTTGTTTCTCACAAGAATTCTGTATTTTATTTTGTACTCTGATTTGATTGGACAAGCTCCTCAAAGACAAGAGGTATCAAATTAACTTCTTGCCCACATACCTTCATTGAAAAACAAACAAACAAACCCCCCCCCCACTAATTCTATATAGGTGACATTCTCTCGGTGTCATTTTAATAGATTTCCTCATTACTTATCCCAAAACAAAGAATTGTTAAAAATATATTTGTCTATGGCCCTTTTTATCTAATATAATTTTGCGACGAAAGGACGGTTTAATTATGCAAAACGCTAATTTACATGTTTTCTCTTACAAGCATTACCTTAAGCTTTTTGAAGCACCTTAGTCTTTTTGGTGAATTTTACAAGATTATATTTGGATATTGATGACAAAAAGTCCCCATCATATTCATATCACCCCCTATATATCTACTCATGGCCACATATTAATTTGTACATAATCTATATGTATAATATCCTCTTAATGAATATATTGCGTATACTTCATGCATTTCCCATAACTTTATTCAGCTTAATTAATTAATTAATTAATTAATTAACTTTATTTGTTAGGTAATTGTCTACTTTAATCCTGCGATATAATCTTACTGTTGCATGGATTTTGCTTTCTTTACGCATCTTCACACACTTATATTGTATGCACAGCTTCTCTCACTAAAATTTGTATAGATTTTACTACATAATTTTGAATAATTACAAGTTATGAATTTTTCATCATCCATCGTTTCCAACAACATTCTCATTCTTGAGCTACCCACGATAGGGTTCTAACTAGCGTCAGCAAGTTTTATTTGTCTGACCCGATTAGCGGAATTTATCTGATCTAAAAAAAAAATAAAACATGTTTAGAAATTTCTCTTCCAAATTTTAAATATGAATATCAAATACGGCCATCAATATCTCATCTAAATTTTTAACATTATCCGATTTATCCGAGTTGATTTGACCCCGACCTAAATTTTTGCAGTGCTAGTTCTGAGTTACTTAACTCACACAGCCTGTGTTGCAGTACTTATGAGCTAGGAAATCTGAACAGAGCTATCAAACTACTGAAGATCAAACTGTAAAGTGGGCCACCAGGCTGTCTTTCATAAAGATGATCCAAACACACACGTAGAAAAAAAAAAGAAAAGAAAACTGTTGGATAATAGCAGCAGGCCCAAGTGGGCCATGTGAAGCCCATACCACAGCATGATCATATTGGATAACTAAGCACACGAAGTGGGCCCATTGGGCCCACCCAATTGACAAAATTTGTGTCAACTCAATTTTTTTTGGCCCCCCCCCCCCCCTTTTCAATCAATGTATGCTGGACCCACATAAGGAGGGAATCCTTCAATGCATTAGGTCCTTGTAACATACTGCTAGGATTATACTCTCACAAGTCACGTAAAAACTTGTGAATTAAAATGGACCTATAAAGCAAATATACGTAAGTAAATATGTACGCATGACATCTCAATGTATATCGTCGCCAAGAAAGCCATAGCCATTTAGGAGAAATGTAAAAACGGGCTCAAATATTCTCATATTTTGTGTCCTATAATTTGTGCCAATGATTATAAATAACTGCTTCTAATATAAAATAATATTTTTTTACTAGAGATTAATCGGTTCATGTATTAATTACTTTACAACAAGGACAGTCCCATCGAAAATAAACTATTTTTAATATTCCGCCCGACATTTTGGGGATGGATGTTGTACCTTGGAAGGAAGTTGAAGAGAACTTGGATAATACCACTAACCTTAATCTTATGTAAATCACATCAATGATGTGGAAAATAGGGATACATTCCCCACCTCAGCAAATAAAGTAAAAATAATAATCTTATCCCTTAAATTGCTTCTACTATGTGCCAACTAATTAAGAAAAATAATTTATAAAAAAAAAGAAAAGAAAAACAAGGGGGTGGAATAATTAATGAAGCTTATCCCATTGTTTTTGCCCTGTCACTTATTTAGGAATCTGGATTAAAGTGGTGTGAAATTGGATAGGAGGAAATTTGGTACGTAGGAGTAGTATCTATTTTGGTCCACTTTAGATGACTAATATAATTAAGTTTATGTTCTTAAGTCAGACATTCGTATCCTTTAATCCATGTAACTATGTTTCTTTTTTTTGGAGGGTCTTAGATTCTCCATTTTACTGAAGTCGAGCTATTGTTGGCCCAATAAGAGGTAGAACTCTTCTATCACAAATTTTTTTCATTCACAAGACTCAAACATGAGACCTTGTTTAATGGGAATAAATATTAAACCACTTGAATTAACCTGTGTTGGTAATACGTAACTATGTGCCGTCCTACGTTTACCACATTGGACAACCAAGGACGACAATTTCCAATAGGATGATTCAGAATTAGTCATTGGTGGTTTGATTCACGCAAGATCAAGTTAGGTTCATATTGGAGTATGTTTCAGGTTAACTGACATTTCGGTCAAATTAGGCGATTTTCGGTTAGGGTCTTTTGTGGATCTGATGTTTGATCCAACAAACTTGTCATGCAAAAGAAATTTCAGGTCAAATACAGGTTTGATTATTCCGCGCTAGTCTTGAATCTCTTATTAGTTTTGCTAGGTCTGTTCAAAATTATAACCTATGTTTCTTACATTGCTGTGTCATAGTGCGGGTAGAGGTACTTTTAGTTTGCTGTGTATGCAGGTGGCCATGTCTTCAGAGAGAAATCTCGGTTGCTTACCGCTGGTTGTCCAGGTATATTACCTTCCTCGGATATATTGTTCTTGTATTTCGTTGCTTCAGCTACTATTCTTTTATATTTCACAGTCATCCCTTGTTATGAAATCTCTATTTCTAAAAATATTCTCCCATTTAGTGTTTTACATAATGTTTCTCTTATATAATATTTTCAAAAATTATTTTTATGGGTCTCTCGGAATCAGCCTCTCTAAGGGTAGGAATGCCGGTAGAGGTAAAGTTGCTTACAGCTGGATCTCCCCAGACCCCGCGAAAGCGGGATCCACACTGAGAGTTGTTGTTGTTGTTGTTGTTGTTATTGTTTCTTACATTGCTACTTGTCAAATGTCAAATGAAATACAACTCGTAGGGGGCTTACTTTGTTCTTTGCCAAACGTTGTCTATGAGCCAACCACTTATATGTATTTCATTATCAGGATCTCTATCCTTGATATGATGATAGTAATTAGAGGCTAATCTTGGTCCTACAGGAAGGAAAATACTCTTCTCTAAGTGATAATATATATCTGTATTGTGAGATTAATTATGATTGAGCCATTGCTATATCCCTATCTCTAATTTGGATTTTTCAAATCTTAATTATTAGGTATTAGTAATAGTAAGGTCGAGTTGCTTGTGTAAAATGTTTTATGGAGACTTGTTTATTCTATTTGAGTATGTGTGGAATAGGGACAGCAAAGAATCTCATAACGGACCTAGATCTATCAGGTCTATCCATTTAAATAAATCAAGATCCATTTTTGTCGGATCTAATGCATCTTAGAAGGATCTTAATTTCAGAAGGATCGAAACATCAATTTATTAGACCCTTCGTATTGGGATTATATTGAACTTAAATACTAGTAAGATTGTAGAACTATTTATGCTCGATTATATAATCAACAAACCCAAAGAATTCGCATTGATTTTTCTGGACCTAATGAGTTTGGATTGGGTTTGAATTCTAGACTTGAAAAAAATAAAAGCTGGTCCCAATTAAGACGAATATGATTGAGACCGAACCTATCACCATCCTATCTTAAAATAGTTGTCCTGCTTTTTATTATGTACCTCTCTATGTCCTATTTTGGTTTGTTTTATTTCGAATGCCCGATTTTTTATTTAATCATTATGCTTTAATATGATTGTTCACTTTTATTTTACCCTTTATTAAAATTAGGGCTGGCAAAAATTCGGGTCCGGACAAATCGGACATTTGGACAAAAACTTCATACCTGGACCCTGTTCGGATTACAAATCGGACACTTTGACCAGACCCGGACCCGGACCCGAATGTCCGATGTCCGGACCTGGTTGTCCGAATGTCCGAGTTTGTAATATGATTTTAGGATATTCTGACCAAAATTTTGTGTGACCGAACCCGAACCCGATTTTTTAATGTCCGAACCCGGTCGTCCGATTGTCCGAATTTGTCCGAACCCGAAATGGTTCAAAAATCCGGACAACCCGAACCCGAATGTCCAAACCCGAACCCGACCCGGTTTAAATTCGGACATGACCGATTGTCCGAATTTTAAATTCGGACGTAAATTTTATGACCGTACCCGGTTTTTTCCGGGTCGGACAAATTCGGGTAATCGGGTCGGACATATTTTTGCCAGCCCTAATTAAAATTGGGTAAATAACTTAAATGCACAAGGAACACTCAATTGCATATAAAAGACAATGGATAAATTTGGATAAAGTAATAAATACTTTAGTAATATATTTACCTTGTTTAATAATTGAAAAAAGTTAGACAGTTATTCAGACACAGATGAACCATTGTTAGGAATTCATTTCGGTATATTGTATAATTTCAGATGAAAGTAAGTAATGAATTTGGTGTAAACAAAACAATGCAGATAATTATGGGTGAAAGGAACAAAATATTGTAGATGATTTTATTAAGGCTGCGTTTGGTCCTTAGAAAATTTGGTGGAAATAAAAGTTGAAGATAAAAAAATGTGAGGAAAAAAAGTAGGGAGAAAGTGAGTTTTTTTCTCTTGTTTGGATTGAGGAAAAAATACAAGAATTTGGATGAGAAATTTGAATGTTGATGAATTATTTGAATCATATTGATGTCATCTAAGCAGTGCAAGGTTGAAGGAGGTTAGAAATTCTTTTGGAAACTTTTCCCAAACTTTCCTCACAATTTTATGAGGAAAATTTTATCACTTGTTTCTAACAGTTTTTCCATCCAATTTTCCTCCATATTTTTTTCCTTTGTGATTTTCTCTAAAACAAACACAAGAAAAAAAGTTACTTTCTCAATTTTTTTTCTCTCCACCAAACTATCCAAGGTTCAAACGGAGCCTAAGAGAAAAGGGAAGGTCACCTTGATAGATTGATGCTTGGAATTACTTTAACAGATTACCAAGCCAAGGATGTGAGTAAGATGAAAGGTAAGTAGTATAAACTATGAAGCTCTTTCCAAACTATCCTCTATGCAAAGTAACTTGCTGTATGGCACCTCATTCCACACAGCTAGATCTGCCAGTTCGGACGGGAGAGTTAAATACAGGTCGGGTGTATTTAGGTTCAGGTAAAATACAGGTCATGTGTATTTCAAGTTCGGATAAAATACGGGTGAGTGTATTTCGGTTTTACGCGTTTCGGGTTAACCCAACGGGTTTGGAGTGTCTTTTTAGTGAGTTATTTTTCTTTTGTTAAAATCAAAATCTTGGCTTATTTATTACGGAAAATTATCTGTATTTAATGAACAAACATTCTAATTGTAATATCTTAAAAGAACATAAAAAATATTCAAATTTTTCAATATGATATATAAACGCCATGTACTGGTGGGTAATGAGTTGTATTTGAGTGGCTTGGTTCGTATATTAAAATATTAATGATAGGTCGGGTCATTCATGGGCAAACCCATTTAAAGTATGATAACAGATTGGAGCGGTTCGTCCTATTAATAATTCATTTAATGATTTGATAATTTGTTAATTAACTTACTATTACCTAATCATGTATACTTTATTAATTGGCTGATCCTAGCATGAACACAAGTTGGTCCATTGCCAACACTGACATCAAGTTTGAGACCAATTAGAAGGAAGTCAAATGAAAGAATATTATAGACGCACAATATATTACAATTATTTATTAATTATAACATCAAAAATTTAGATTATTACATAGTAATATTATTTGAAATGCGAGAAGATGTATTCATTTCACTAAGAATATAATGGTACAAGTTGAACATTTTTAATACTTTCTAAATTGATTTTCTTAAGACTAGATATTTCATGCCCATTTTATAAATTGTTCCATTTAGAAGTTGTATATGACTTTATTTTATGGGAAATGACGTTGGAAAAGAGTGAGTACCATCGTCTAATTTGCAAAGGGTTGTGATAGTTATACGTCTTTCTAAACAATTCATTGTAATGAAAAACTATTACTGTTAATAGGGCAAAGTTAAAGAAAAATTAAAAAAATAGGGATATAATATTCAGGTTGAACGGATGGGTTCGGATTCGGATCAGATTTGACCGAAAACTTTGCGGGTTTTTGGTGTTTGGTTTAGTTCAGGTCAAGAAAATCATATTCAAAACCCAAAATTTTAGGGTAGGTTTGGGTCGGATTTTCGGATCGAGTCAGTTTTTGTCAGGTTTATACACAACTATTGGATGTAAAAGAATACCAAATTTTGCAAGCTAGCCAGCTACACGGTGGCCTTGCCTAAAAACATGAGTAACAAAAATATGATTACACAGTTGAAGGTTAGTATTGATATCTTGTAACAAGATTGGATTTCCACAATACTTGATTGTGACTTCAAATTGTTTGGATGAGTATTGCATCATGCAAACCACTGGAGCAACAGTCCCATTGAAATCAATTCCCGATTGCTGGGAACCAAACGAGCTTGTACTTTTGAATAGAGCCATGTTCATTGTACTTAATTTTGTAGACCCACTTGAGGCCAATGACATCCTTATCTTAAGGCTTGCCCACTAATTTCCACGTACGATTTTTCTTGATCAACTTGATTTCTTACTTCATAGCTTCAATCCATTTTTCGTCTTTGGCTGCATCTTGAAAAGTTTGTGGCTCGGTAGCAAAGAATGTTGTAATTACAAGGCCACATTCATAGTCTTGTAAATAAGTTGGAGGATGTCTTTCTCTTTAAGACCCCTTCATATTGAGGGGAGATTGTAAGACTAGTGAAGTTGGACTTGAAGGACTTAGTCCATTTGAAGATGAGCTCATTGGTGAAAATGGACCCAAATCAAGAGGTGCCCCTAATTTCATACAGTTGAAGATATTTTTGAGTTAACTATTATGCTGAATGTTCTGACCATCTTCATTTAGATGCTTCATCAAATATAACATCTTATGAAATAATCATCTTCTTAGTTTTTTAATTATGAAGACAAGCTACTGCCCAGACCACTTTTCATACTTAATCATCGCCGGTAAAGCCCGGCGATGACAATGTCTTGGATCAGCCGTCGACCAAATTATCTCATGGATTCTACACGTAATACATTAGACTAGTTTTTCACTTGACCATTTCCTAAGATAAGTATTAATGAGGAGCCAGAATTTTCAGAGCGTAATCATCTTAATTCTGCAACTCCGAGAAAGATTTTTTAGATGAAGATATCCCTAGATTTATTATTTATCCTGAGATTTTCTAGATTATTTAAATTTTTAACAACTGTGTACTTTAAAAAAAAAATAAAAAGAGTTAGGGAAACTGCTCTTAATACAAGTAACCGGCTCAACCCGGGATGCCACTAGTGTGCTATGTGCACAAATCATGTTGCACCCTGAAACCCTTTCATCCGGGTCCTCTGGTGATTGATGATACTCTTGAATTGTCAATGACAAAACACCTTCTGGTGAATCATCCGAAATTCTGAAAGAGTCTTCTCAATGGCATCGAGAAATAGACATACAAAGCCAAGCATAGTGATCCTTTGACATTCACACCACATGAAACTCTTCCAACAGGATAACAAAATTTCTATGGATGACAAAATTTCTTTCGACATTGATAAATAGACTAATACAGTTAGTAAAGTCTTAAAAGTTATTGCTAGCGTTGGCAAAAATTTGAATTCGGATAAAATTCAAACCGGACAAATCAGACAATGTCAAAATCCGGACACGAATGATATCCGATACTATTTTTTAGATCAGACAATCCGGACAAGTCTAAATTCGAGTCAAAATCGAGTTCAGATAATAGAAATATGAAAACTATTGTATCCATACTTAAAATTCAGACAAAGGGTTCATAACTGTACCCCGTTTTTCCTGGGTCAAACAAATTCATGTATTCGAATTCGACAATCTTGTGGGATCTCAGCTAAGAAAAATACGCACTAAATTCGTTGAAAAAAATACAAATACACTGGATAAAAATTATTAATATCACAACAAAATAAACAACAATACAAATCTCACAAAGACACTTCTGTGAGAAAACTGATGGGGTGCTCCAGTGATCGGGGGAATTCCCCCTACTAACCCCTCTCAAACAAGGCCTTAACTCGTAGCTGGACCCCCTTGTGTAGGTTAAACTAGAAATGCCATCCTACTCCAACCCGAAACGAAGGGAAAAGAGCGAAATCCCAGTGTTTTGACAACCAGAACAACAGTTTTATTCTAACAAGCAATAACCACTTTGATTCGGAGCAAGAGGAGTTTAAAATCTCAGGGTGAAAAACACAATTTTAAAGTTTGTACTCACAACCTGCTCAACTTCACAGGTCCCATTTCCTTTGCCTTAGCTCTCAATATATGCTTCTGAATCTTTCCGGTTGCTGTCTTTGGCAGGGGTCCAAAAATCACCGACTTCGGAACCCAGTAAGCCGGCATCTTAGACCGGCAGAACTTCATTATGTCTTCGGCCAAACGCTGCTTATCAGCCTGCTCGTGTTCTGGCTTCAATGTCACGAATGCACAGGGTGACTCCCCCCACTTCTCATCGGGGCGTGCCACCACCGACACCTCCAAAATAGCCGGGTGAATGTACAAAATGTTTTCTACCTCCACACTGCTGATGTTTTCACCCCCAGATATGATAATATCCTTTGATCGGTCCTTGATCTCAATATAGTTATCAGGGTGCTTGACCGCCAGGTCCCCAGAATGGAACCAACCCCCAGCAAAGGACTCGGCGTTGGCTTTTGGGTTCTTCAAGTAGCCTTTCATCACCAAGTTACCGCGGAAAACAACTTCCCCGACTGTCTTCCCGTCAGCCGGGACAGGTTTCATATCTTGAGTGCTGACGACATCGAGGCCCTCAAGACCAATGTACCTTACACCTTGTCTTGCATTAAGACGGGCTTGCTCTTCAAGAGGTAGAGACTCCCACTCCGGTTTCCAAGCGCATATAGTAGAAGGCCCGTAAGTTTCCGAAAGCCCATACGTGTGAGTAACACGGAAGCCAAGCCTTGACATCTCCAGCATGACAGAAGGAGGTGGGGCGGCTCCTGCTGTATCGACGTGCACTGTCCGTGGGAGGGGGAGGATTGTGTCCCCTTTTGGGGCATTAACAATGGTGTTGAGCACCACTGGAGCTGCACAGAAATGAGTCACACCATGGTTTGCGATGGCTTGATATACTCCCTTGGCTGTCACCTGTACACATGCCAAAAGGCCATGAAATACAGTCAGTCTATGCAACAGCGGACCTCAATAGAGAAACCTAGAAACGCCTTTGTCTACCAAGGAAAAGAAAAGCCCGGATCACAAAAGATCCATATTAAAATTGACAAAAAGTGCCAAATTTTCATAGCGGTTACCAGGAAATTGATTGACAAGATCTCACCATTGACCTCCACACACCTGACTAATTTTTATGGAGGAAAACTGACCACCACAAGGCTGCTGATTAATATAAACTTTCAACAAACGCAGAACACAAATGTCGCGAGAGTTGCACAGCAACACCTAGTCACTGAAGGGCTACAAAGACAGTATTGCAAACATGACAAACCATCCTTGATGTTTAAAACATCAAAACCATGATCAGAATCATGACACCGGTAGAAGTTCCAGAGGGGATTAATTGATGAAAGAACACAACCAAAACTGACGTCCAAACATCCACAAAGATTGAATGATAAGTAGAGATCAATGCTTCACGTAGGCAACTACAGAGCATGTGTGGAGACTTGGTAGTATGTCTCACTTCATTCAGCCTTTAGAGCTCTGAACCTTGGGGACTGCTCTGGCATGTTTCCTCCTGGGGGGATGCAGGAAAAATGCCTCTGTGTAGGATCCTAATTTTCTATACCCATCACATGTACCATCAGCTCAATTGATTCACTTATTTAAAATCCTCCCCACTATCTCATTGTTCCATTCATTCGTCTCAGAAAACCAATGGAATTGAGTGCATCATAAAATAGTAGATAGGAAGTGTATAGAATATTGGACCTCCTTGGTGTGAAGTTACCAATTGAGCCAAAAACTAAAGTTGGTGAGTTGGATGCCAAGAAAAGAGGTTTCTATTCTGCACCCTAACATAGCCCTCGATTTAACAGCTCTTTTAGGCTTCATGCTTAGATGCTATGTACACTCCTCTCACGCCTAGTGCTATAATTCAATATGTGGTTAATCAAATTCAAACATCAGATGTCTCCAAGAAAGTTTTGCAACCAGGCAAGGACCCAATTCAACCAAGATGACATTGATGCTTAAAGGCTCAAGCATAAGTTTTACTTTGCACTCTTTGACACTTGCAAAGATGTTACCTAGAATAATTCATATATCCCAAGTCTTCACAACAAGGTATCCAAAAGCAAAGGAGACAAGCACTCTGGAAAGTCAGTGTTTCAGACAGAGCTCAAACAGAGAAGCTTAACAGAAGGCCAAGGTGCTTGAGTGGAACATGGATGAAAGGATTGATGGATAATGGCTACGTTGTCATTCAACATTTAGTAGTAAAAAATGAAAAGGATGAAATAGTCTCATACTCAAGGCAAGGGTTATTGTGCTGCAGCATAATTCATAGAAACCGCAATGGCTATGCTAGGGCAGTCAGGACTGGAGCTAGTGAAAATTTTTGTTGAGATTGCATTGACAAATCAAGCTCGTGAAGTTAAGATTTTAAAATATGATAAAAGAAACCCACCGACTTAACTCCTTTCTGGCTCTGGCTTCAAATGTTACATTCACTAAGGGCTCATTTGGATTGGATTGGAAAGACATTCCAGGCAGCACAGACTTCAAGCCCAGCACACCAGAACTTTATCAGCCAGTAATTCAGGAGAATAACTTCCCAGGATCCATCCATCCGACACAAGTTGTAATTCCAATTAAAGAATCCATATTAGCTGTTTATGTTGTATAGTTGTGGGGAAAGCTATAATTCCCAATTCTTCATCTCACCTCAATTACCTATGCCGTACACTTCAACACTCTAACAAGGTACATATGCCATACACATCTGACAGTTCAATTTAGGCCAAAAAGAGGCAAACTCTTCAGAACTGGGCAAGCAACAACAAAAGGATGCATGCCCTTATCAACCAATTGTAGCTGAGTCTGAAACTCTACCACAAAGAGAAAGCACCAACACAAAATCATCCTCCGCTGAATCCACAAGAAGAGGAACCCACAGGAATTTCACCGAATGTAAAATGCTAGGTCATATCATAGCAATGAAGTAGCACGTAAATAGGATATATATTAGACGTAAAACGATGAACCACGTTACCTGCCTAAGACATATGCTTGTCCCACAGAGAGCTGCAAGGGTCCAGGGGTAGCACCATCCATTGCAATGGAACATGGGCAAAGTCCAAAGATACACAGTTCCCTCAGTCATATTCCACACCATACCACCGCTGAGAGCCATAAGATATGCTCCACGGTGGCTTAATACCACACCCTTGGGGCTTGCTGTTGTACCAGAAGTGTACCCTAGAGTAATGCTCTGCCACTCATCTTTTGGTGGTTGCCAGGTATATTGTGGGTCGCCAGTTTCCAAGAATTTCTCATACTCAATACAACCTTTGCTTAAAGCATCGTGAAGCCCTTTAGGATCACAAGCCTGATCTGCTATAACGATCAAAAGTGGTGGCTTAAAATTGCCTTTGCTTTCCAAAATTTTTAAAGCTTCCTCAGCCAAAGGAAAGAACTCTTGATCCACCATTATTACTACTGATTCCGAGTGCCCCAACAAGAAAGCTATAGTCTGTGCATTAAGACGAATGTTGACAGTGTTCAATACAGCTCCAGACATTGGAACTGCAAAATGAGCTTCATAGATGGCTGGGACATTTGGAGCAATAATTGAAACCTGTCCAGAGGAAAAAGTTAATGTGAGTTTCCGGAAAGGGAAATCAGATTTTAAGCAAAAAGCACCAAGAATAAGGTATTGTATAGAGGAAATTTATAAGACTAGGAGCACTGCAGTTTGCTAGCAATCTCTCTAAAACTACCTTACTACATCAAGAGGAAGGAGCAGAAAATAGTAAGCAAGTTCCATTTATGATTTTCGCTACAAACAGTGTTCGAAGCTAATTGACTGTTCAGTAGAGGGACAAATCCATTGTGAAAATAACAGCAATAACCTTTCAAGCAGCCACAACAGCAAGTAAAGGAGACCCCAACAAAAGAATGGATCCAAATTCAAAAGAACAACATAAAAGCAAGAAGACAACTAGCACTCTGCATCAAGCTTCTAATAGTAGAACAGCTTGTCAGATGAATAACTGTTCCTATATGAAGTCCTTTGTCAACAAGACCGTATTAAGACCCACTATCATTGCCACTTGACTCCCAACAAATACAATGATGCATGAAACAGACAAGAAAAGTACTAAGTCTCTATTGTCTGCATGATAATTTCTCAAACAAATTGAGGTTTCAAAGAAGAAAGTTCAACACAGAAGAAAATTTTCATATCATGAACATATTATCACCAAGGTCTGCTTTACGTAAAACACATAGATTCTACCAATATTGTAACATAACTTATGATGTCAATTGGAGAAGTTTGAAGGGTGAACTAAGATCAGTATATTTACCTACTAATATGTAATCCAACCCCATCAAACAAGATCAGTCACACTCCCCAATCACAAAATTCGGATAAAACCCCTGAGAAGTCTTATGAACATGCAATTGGCTTACAGCAACTAGAAATTTTGTAACATTTTTCTAGGTCCCTATAACCATCCTATATGAAGTCCTCTTTTCATTTATAACAACCAAACCATAATGGTTTCTTCTGCTGTTCGGTTAGCTATCCTTAAATACCATCCAATCAACTGATCCATATTCCCTATAACCATCCTAAACATTTTTAAGTCATCTAGTAGGCGCCTAATCAATAAAGGGCTAACTGTGACATTTGCAATGCGCATTTCACGAGGCTAATATATACCTGATTCTTTTGGCAATAGCAAACTTATCATAAGTCGCTTCAGACCAAGCCTTTCTCTTATCTAATTGTAAAAGACTCCACAGATATACCCCACCTCTCGACCAACACAACCCCCCCCCCCCCCAAAAAAAAACCAAACCCCCCCCAAAAAAAAAAAAGAGGAAGGAAAGAGAAACACTGGGATAAGACTCCAGGTCAAAAGTTTAGTCTTGTTTGCTTACTAATCCTTGGCATACACATAATTTTTATTCAGTAACTCAACCTCATCTATTACGCACCAGCTAATGTATATATGGGTTGATCTCAAGCATCAGATTCGAGGGTGATTTTGAACAATAAATTAAAGGTGTATCCAATGCATTTTAGAAGCTTTTATTCCATCTTTTGGGAGGCCCAAGGTGTCATCTAAAGGTCTCTTGAGTCATTTTGAGGATAAATGCATAAGGAGAACTAAGTATGGGCAGAATATGCAAGTTCAACAACTCGGCAGTTTGGAACAATCAGCTAGTCCAACTTTGAGGCAACTTTTATCTAAACTCCACATGATTTAGCCAAGGTTTCTCTTGCCTAAATTTAATTTTAGGAAGAGAGCTTTCTAACAAGACCAACCACACTTAAATTGGAGTTCATTTGCTAGGTCAAGTTCAGCCCACAAATTCGGATATCAAAATGCAGGCCAGTTTTGGACAGTCTCCACTCTTTGGCCCATCAATTTTGAACGGATGGTCCAAATGTGATGAAACCACATCCCCTGGAAACTAGACATCCTAAGCTTTCCAATGAATCAAGAATCATCAAATTTGGATCCAAAATCAGAGAGTTATGCCTGTTTGAAGTTGGGCTTGCTGCAAGTGTGAACACACTTATTGCCAAACGTGTGAACATGGTTCTTCCTCCCTCATTTCGGCCTTGGTGCATTGTTCCTCCTACAAAGCTGAATTCCTACTTCCCTAGCAAGGCTTGAATGTGTGAATTAAGAGGTGCATGGATCCCTTTTTGCTGCTACATCCTTTTCACACCAGGAGACATCAAGAGCCACACCTTTTCACCCTTGGTGCATCCAATGTATTTTTCAACTTTGTTTCTTTATTTTTTTTTCCCTCATCCCTTTTCGTGTATTTCATGCCTTTTCGTGTGTAAGGCCTCTACTATATAAGGGCCATAGTTAGAATCATTTCAGGATCAATCAACTTTTGGATTAAGCAATATAAATTCAGCATTTGAGTGGATTCTCATTTGTGTGTTCAAAACCTAGTTCTATATCTTGAGTGTTGGCAATCTCAAGTGGTGTTCTAGGTCCCTTATTTTCATCTAGGTGGTGATTAAATTCTATATCCTAGATTGGGTTAAGGGATTGCCCAAGTTCTTGGCTTGAGTGGCTCCATTTGGATTATCTCTTGTCGAGTCCTTGAACTATCCTATCCTTTCCTTGTTTTGAAATTACAAAAAAAACAAACCTAGCCTTGCTTGGTCGTTTGGGTGCAAAAATATACATCACCAGCAATTAAAAAATAAAAAATATACAGCATGATTAGATGGATACATGATTAGCCGTCCGAGGATACGGTCTACGAAGGTCACCAATGGCAGAGTCTACGAAGTAAGCTTGTTTTCAATAGACCCTGATCGAAATCATTTCATAAGGAAAACCAGCAGTTGATAAGAAAACCAAAATTTTACCCTGTACTGATTATATGGAAGTAGAAACAGCAATACTTCCAAGGTTCTCCATGAATTAAATTATTTTGCATACAAGTTCGAAATGGGAACAAAAACAGCTACAGTTTCAATGTAAAGATCAACTTATACCAGCAAACCAATCCAGTTTCCATACTTGCGCCTAATTGCAGGTGCACGTAGAACATGGTGTTGTACCAAACGCATGAAAAACACCCCCAATGATCGACATAATTTGTACCCAAATTTTTAAGTTATGTTTATTAGTAGTAGTATATTATTTAATGAAGAACAACGCGTCAAGTTAACATTAACAATAGTGAGGGCAGACAGTTATCAGCTTGCTTCATCTAAGTAGTAATATAATAGTGTCTAATCTAAAGGTCTTGTGTTTGCCCCTTCTCCTTCTTTTATTTATATACTGAAAGCCCTCATTTTATGGCAAGAGTCTGTATATGGATTCGGTCGCGCAATGGTTGACATTTGAAAATTGACAACTATGTGGACTTACAAATTAATTCAAAATGTTAAAATTTCCTTCCTTTTCTTTTGGAGGAGGGGGTTTAAGTTACTTTCATTTAGATCTTCCTAGACCGTACCTAGGCAGGATCCACATATGATACGATGATCATTGTTACATATACAGTTAGAATCTGTATTAAATATTCTCAATGGATCCCATTACACAACATCTAGATCTACCTCTACCCTGTCTTTCACCCCCTGAGACTCATATGGCGAGCAAAGAATCCAGTTGGAGAAAATATTCTCCAGGGGAATCTTGCCCCCGGGCCTCCCATTATGCGAATTTGCTTGATGAAAGAAATTCCCACTTCTAAGAAAGTAACAAATAAAATTCAAGCCGACCAAAAAAAAAGGGAAACAGAAAAAGCTTGACCCTTTTCACTTCAACCAACCAACACAAACATATCTCTCCTCAAAAAGCACCCGCCGTAAAACACAACCCAAATTCGAACCCAGGAAAAAAAATTAATTAAATAAAACCCACCCAGAATTTCTTGGCTCTATCATGACCATTAAATAAAATTTTCAAAAAAAAAAATCCAGAATCAGAAGCGAACTCAATTTACACAACAATATATAAATAAATACTAATAAACAATAAGAAGTTAACACCAAACTACGCAGCATCTATTTCACCAAAATAAATAAATAAACAAATACAAATAAAACATAGAAAAACAAAAACAAAAAATGGAAACCCAATATTAGTAAATAAAACAGAGAGACTAAGCTAAAATTTTGCCAGCAATTTCAACCGTTGACTAATCCAGCTAGAATAGAGATTACGCTAAAATAGAGATTTAAGTTAAAAAAAAGGAAAATTCAAGCGCAGCTAATAATAACTAGTGCCGAATTAAATGAAAGTATGAAACTCCCCCAAAAAAAAGAAAAAGAAAAAGATGAAATTGAATTGATGATATACCGTCTTCCCAGGGCCGATGTTGCGGCGGTTGAGGGCGGAGGCGAAGGCGCGGCAACGATCGTAAGTTTGGCGCCAGGTGTACCGGAGACCGCCGTGTACGACGGAGGTTCTGGTGGGGTGGACGGTGGCGGCTCGGTCCAGGAACCACAGCGGCGTCAGAGCCATGTAGTTCGCCGGATTCTTCGGCAGATCATCTATGTCCTCCATTTCTCTCTCCCTCTCTCTCTCTCTTTGCTTTCTCTCTCTCTCTAGAACCACAGCTGCTCTGATTGGGTGTTTCTCTCTCTAGAAATTGGGATTTCGAAGAAATTGGAGAGAGAGGGGGAGGGAGGAGTGCTGTGAATCGCACCGCGAGATTGGTATTTACGTTGGTGCGAGCGGGGGGTTTATATAGTGCCAGTGCAGCCTCCACTCCTGTGTGTTTCCCCGGCTGTCAGATCAGATCACTCTTGTGTGTCTCTCTCCTCTTTTTTTTCTCTCTTTTTTTTCTCTTTTTTTATTTGAAATTGTTCTAGGACGCTCAAAAAATTATTCATTTTAATACATAAAAAAAAATACGACAAAAGAATAATTAAATGGAATATTATGGCTACGAGACAAGATTACAAGAATAAACCAAATGACTTCTTACAAATTAAATATAATTGGAATCAGGCGAAATTATGACTTGTAATAACAACAAAAGTTAAACTTGGTGTAGATCTCATTTTTACGGATTTGAGAATTGCACATTAACATTAGCATATATATATCAGTTAATGTTAGAGTTTTACAGAATTTGACTTCAGTACCGAGCAATTCATATAAACACAAGTGATATTTAATCCCAAGAGTAGTTGACAATTGATGGAGTAACTCACAAACTTACATATGCAATCAAAGTCATCTATTTCATCAATGTGTGATAATATCGATCACCGCTCTTTTATTGCTCGTAACTGCTTACCAGTTACTACTAACTCTTATCACTCTGTTACACAAATATTTGCAACCGCTTACTACTCCTAACCGCTTGTTATCATTCCTGATAGCTCTTTGTCCTCTACTGCTAAATCTTACCACTTCTTACTGCCTACCACTAAAACAAACCAGCTAGTCCCCCACACCATTGAATATTTATCCTCATTAACGAGATCTTATATTCTAGTTTTGCAAATGAAAAAAAATTAAATTGCGAGAGCTTTATTATGATTTCACTATTTTAAGTTTGAGATTATGGAATTATTATTAGATTTTTTGAGGTTAGACTTTATTTTACATCCAATTTTGCAATTTGAAAAACAGAACCAATATTGTTTTACATATTTCTCAAACAGTGTACTTAAAATCAATGACACATACAAATTGTCATTCTCATGTGCATGCATCATACATGTCAATTCGTTTCCACTAGATGCTAATTAACCTTTATTTTGAGTTTAGTATTTGGAAAACTTTCTGATAGTAAAACCTAATTACGTTTATTCAAATTGGATGCGGACATTGGAAATTTAATTATTAGCAAATATTTCTTAGAGCAGTAGCAGTCAGTGCCACGCGAGGTACATGTGGAGCCCGTGAGGTACATGACGTGTCAGAGGTTTGCTTGCAACCACAAGAAATGAGGGGTAGCTCGCGTGGGAAAACGTCTAAGCGTTTCTCCCCCATGTGTCCCTTTTTTTTGTCCTTTCTGACTTTTTTTGTTTTTTCTTTTTTTCACTCATATTTAAATTATTAAATATATATGTGTGTTATGAGGTGGGTCCATGACAAGTATTTTATTGGATAATTCAGATTGGAGTTTCAGGGTTGGAGAAGTAAAGAAATGTAAGTTTCAAAACTATGGAATTTTTGCTGATGTGACAGGTCAGGGTTCCACAAACTGAAACTCTGATTGGGAATGCTCTTAGAGTACAAAACAATTACAACAAGGTAGATAAATCATAATTTGGTGTATTATTACTATTATTGTCAACGGTCTCATCCTAAGTTCATCATCGTCTAATAAAATATAGTATATCAACAAGGCAACACTATAATATACAAGTCAACACTAATAAAATATCTTTGTCTGTTAAGGTATAGTACTTTCAACTATTATATTGTACTTATGTTATACTTATATTTGCATAGTTTCGACCACCTGATTTATTAGTATTTCTTAGTTTATTTCCTACTACGCATCATTAGTTTTTTTTTTTCCATTTAATGTTGTCACAAAATCCTTATTCTATAAAATATTTTCACAAAATCTTGTTTTGTGGGTCTCTTGGATTCAACCTCTCTACAGGCAGGAATACCAGTAGAAATAAGGCAGCATACATCTAGATCTCCCCAGAACCCGCAAAAATGAGACCCACACTGAAAGATGGTGTTGTTATTGTTGTTGTATAATATACAAAGTATTATTGAGATCCAACCATAGATCATCGATAATTAAAAAAGAAAACTGATTAATAATAATAATAATACTCGATGAGGCATCCGTCCTATATATATATATACATGAATCTTGACAAGTGCACTGTGCACCCCTATTTTACCTTTTTATGTTAGGTTGGATAGGGATATGAAGTTGAATATAAGAGACAAAATTTCTAATACATTATTTGAAGTGTGAGGTTAGGTAGCTCATGACTAATTTCGCTGTACCGTACCAATTATTAGGTAGCCCCGCTTTTATAAATTCATTTCAGGGTATTACATATGGTAATTGTTTTTATTTTTTAAAAATCAACTCTTTATTTTTATGGTTCCGCTTTTTTAAAAAGGTAAAGTTTGTTTAATTTAAATCGTGCGGCATCATTGGATCTGCAATCTCGAATCTATAATATAAGTGCTGATTTGGTTCAGTGACAATTTTCTGGCGATAGTGGGACATAATGGTCATGAGATATTATAAAAGGAATTTGTTTACAGTGTATACACTGGCGGAGCTACATAGAGGGAAGAGGGTCAATTGACCCCCCAGTTTTTTGGGGGAAAAAAATATGAGGTATTTTTGACGATCAAAATATATATATATTATTTCGTTCAGGTATAATTTGTACAATCATCCTTACCCGCGTGGTTGGTTGCCCATCTGCGTTTCAATGGGTCCCGTGGTCGAATCCGGGCTGTTGCTTCCAAGCCCTTCGTTTTTTTTTTTTTGAGTTTTGGAAGTTCATTAACCTGCCTTGCCTGGCTGCCCAGTGTCCACGACCCTTCAGACCCTCTCTGTTGCTCCTTGCTCGCACACACAGTCGCTCGCCAGCCCCTGCCCAGTGCCCACCCTCTCTCTCACTCTTTAACCGCCGCCCACCGGCACACCGTCCACCGTCGCCGGCCGCCAGGTCCTGCCAGTGTATAATGCGTATGCTTTAAACTCGAATTTAATATTCTATTGAAAAAGAGAAGACGTAAGTCATCCCATTCCATCAATAAAAAGGAGATTGAATAAAAATATGAATATTAGGAAGAATTGTTGTCCAAAATATATGTATTGGAAAATAATGATTTAAGACTTTAAGTCTCACATGCATAAAAAATTTACGTAATATTTTAGTTTATTTATGTACTTAATTTTTTTTTCCTAATATCGTTATACTTTAAGTCTCATATGTAAATTTATGTATTTAATTTTTTTTCCTAACATCGTTTTACTATTGTGTACAGGAATAAGAAGAATATCCACATTTCTATATTTGTAACGTTGTACGCTGATAATGATATTTGGAAGAAAAAAAAATGCAATAAAAAAAAAGTATACTCCTACCAAAATTTTGTCCTCTCTAGTTCTATGATAAGGGCACTATATGGTCACGCCCACATTTGGTACTGTTTTTGCATGATCAAAACATTAAAATCAGCTTTGGACAGGTATTATCATCGAAGCGCGAAATAGAGGCTCGACTTTAATAACGTATTAGGAGCAAACCAAATGCAGATCAAGAGCGATAGCAGCAACCATTGCAATAGAGAAAGCACTAGAGTAGGCTTATCAACACACATAGACCACAATTGAAATTTTCATAATCGCACTACCCAGCAAAGGAGATGACAAACCCATAGAAGCTACTCCGGTAATAGAACATTTGGATGCGAAATTCAAGAGACTATGTAGTTAGCTGAACAAACTAGCATTCATTGTATGTAGTACTCAAATATCATGTATTACCCAACAAACGGCCAAAAAAAAAAAAACATTAAAGTCAATTTGAATCCACTTTTTATACTACCCTCAAGATTTTAAGTATCCAACAGTTTGAAATTTGATTCACATAATTGTTATTTTGCTCCCTCGGGAGTGGACAATAGTCTTTTTTTTAAAAGAAAAATATGATAGAAGAATTCAAAATAATTATAGACATAAATATAAATACAAATTGAATAATAAAATAAAATAAATTGTTTCCTTCTTATTACAATTTTGCTTTTCAAATAGTGAAAGTAGGTATTCTAAATTTTGTACAACAAAAATAATTTAATTTCATTAATATTTAGATAAGTTAATGTTTTATTCTAATAATATTAATTTCATTAATAAGTAGATAAGTTAATGTTTGATATACTCTACCTTGATTGTATTCGGGCCGCTTGGCCTAGACATGGTTAATTCTAATAATATTAATTTCAGGGCATAGCCCCTCTTCAGCACCCCAAAAAAAAAGTCAATGTTTGAAGCTAGATCCAGTACAATTAGATCTGATCTCGTTCAAAAATTTTAGATTAATATCCAAATTATATGGCAGTTCATTTAGTCTTGAAAAAAAAGACATGTAATTCCAAGTCTCTTGGATCTAATAGCTCTATGAATCTCAACTTTGAAGCAAGTATGCATAAATTTAATATTTCTTCTCTTTTCTTTTCCTTTATTATAAGTATACCCTTTCAAGACCCACAAGCAAATCACATGGCATGCTATTCATTGGAGATGTATTTTGGGATAAAATTCTATAAATTTCATGAATTTCAAAGGTTCATTCATTCACTATTTTTATGTAACTTGGGTTTCATTGACCCACTCCCACAGCCAAGGCTTTAAAATTGATGACACTCATTTTTCGTTGGGAAGATTTAAAATTGAATTTTGACGCACAGTATATTAGGTGGTGTGAGTGACTGTCGATACAGTGACTGACCCAGCCGGTTTGTGTCTGAGTTTCGGCAGAGTCTGTCTGAAGTTCGGACACTCTTCCCCCATTCTAGACCATGTCCAGCGGTAGGGTGACGACGAAAATTGGAAGAGAGAGAAAGGGGATGAGGGAGGAGCAGCTTTTCAGTGGACAGCTCGACATGAAAGGTGTTCGAGGAGGCTCGTGTAGGTGAGGCAGCACATGGGCTTTTCCTTACTTTTTTAATTTTTTTTAAAAATATTTTTAATTAGTTTTTTTTTTTTTTAATTCTAAAAATAAAGTTGTGTGTTATAGAGTGGACCCATAAATATTATTTTATTTAGTGAGCCAAAGTGGTTATTCTTTTATTGAGGAGATGGAGGATTGCGAGCCAAAAAATTGACCCACAAACTGATGTGGCAGAGGTGGACTCTCACGGATGAGTAAAAAAATTGGCTCACCACTGGGAATGCTCTTACAGGATCTGTTGGATTTCCCAAATAGAAGTTCATGATTCCTGTTATAGTGTTATCTACACAAGACATTTAAACAAAAAAAAAAAAATCTAAAATCTAAAGTGCGTACGTGCAATTTGGGGAGATAAGGTGCGATAACGAGAGTAATTATAATCGATATATATGAAAAAGTAAAGCATTTGCAAATTTACGGAAGTAGTATGAAATATATATTTTTGAAAAAACCAATCTATATACAGTTTATAATGTTACAAAGTCGATATAATAAAGAAAATTTTTCGAAACGAAACGAACAGACACAAAATAACAATGGTGGGCGCCTCACAGGGACGTAAAGCGATCAAAGATATTTGTACAAATATTCTTCCCCTTTTGCACGAAGATGCGAATTTAGAAGTGGATTTGTCTTCTTTGCTCATTGTATGCAAATAAAACACTTCAATTGAGATCATTCTCGACTTATTTATGACGCAGTTCATTTTCAATTGGAGACGTCAAGTATGCCATGTGGCCGTTTTAATCAGTGTTATAAATATCATACCGTATCGGTCAGTATCGGTTGAAGTGTACTGTACTGGTTAAGATTTAAAAAACGGTGCAAGTTACTGTCCGATCTTATACCGGTCAAATATCGGTCAACACCGCTCTATACCGTTAAACACCGAACGGTACCAGTATTTTCGGTTAAATATCGCCGGGTACACTAAACTTTCAAACTTTTCGTACTTTAATTCTTTAAATTTTTTGAAATTCAAAAACGGTACAAGTCCAGTACAACGGTACGTGAATCTGGTATGTCTCGTTCCAGTGAAAAACAGTACGAATGACTGGTACGATATTTATAACCTTGGTTTAATTTAATCATGGATTAGTGTTATATATAATAATTATTATTTTTTATAGAGTTGTAATTATTATTTTGAGGTTGAAAATAATAATGGGTTATTATTTAATCATGCAAGTTGCTAAAAAACGGCTGTGGGGTCAGATATCATTGTAATTATAGACGCCAAAGTAGACGAATAATCCAGCTCATCATCTAATAGCTTGCAATTTTTATTTTTTTAAATTTAGAAGAGAGCTTTTGAAAGTTTGACCTTTTGCCATATTTGGCAAAGAGTTTTTGGGTGTAAAAAGAACTTTTGGGGTATTAGTTGTTTGATTTTGATCAAAAAATTCTTTAGAGTGTTTGGTTGATTAGCTTTTTAGATTAGTTTTTTATACTCAAAAAGCTCTTTTACAAAAAACTCTTTGGGGGTGTTTGGTAGCAATAGCTTTTTGAGAAAAAATAACTGTTTGAGAGAATTTTGACTGTTTTGACAAAGTCAAACAGCTAAAGGGTGTTTGGTAAAGAGTTGTTTGCAATAGCTGTTTTGCTCCAAAAAGCTCTTTTTGAAAAAGCTATTCTCATTAGCCTTTTGAGAAGAGCTTTTTGTAGAAATGACATAATTATCCATAAGTTTGAAAAAATTACACACATATCATTAAAAACTAATTCATAAATAAGGGCATAAATAAAATTTTACCAACATATTTTTTAGAAACAGCTAATTTTTACCAAACACTTTTTCTAAAAACAGCTAATTCAAACAGCTAACATAAACAACTAATTCAAACAGCTAACAGTTGTTTACCAAACAGGGCCTTTGGGATAACTTTTTCAAAAAGCTTTTTGATGTTTACTATTATAATGACCATACTAACCTTATAATTTGGACAGATTTACATTACATGTCATTCACAAATGATATTCCCGAATGTTGGATGCTTATACTTTAAATTTTTCAAAAAAAAAATTTTTGAAACAAGAGTTGTGGATGATCATGATGTTGAAGATAATGCTTTTAATTTTAACGCTTTCTTAATTTAATAAATAATTTATGTTAGTCTTATATGATATATAAATATTTTTTATATCACATAATTTCAATTGCTATTAAAAAAGAAAACGTTTAACATTAAAAATATATTTTGATGATAAGTACTAAAATTAGGAAAAAAGTATAAATGTAATTTTATATATCACATAAGTCTTAATTCATAATTCATATCGAAAAGAAAAATAAATATCCAATGAAAAATTGTTTTGTTAGAAAAATAATGAAATTGAGTAATGGACATAAGTGGAATTTTATCAAACAGGTTTGTTAGAAACCGCTAACTTCACCAAACATTTTTTTCGCAAACAGCTAATGTAATCAGCTAAGTCAAACAGCTAATACAATCAGCTAACAGCTAATGCAATCAGCTAACAACTATCAGCTGATTCTTTTTTGGGTACAGATGAGATGGCCAAATCCAATGCTTGTATCATAGTTCACGATTACATCATGGTCTCAAGAAATAATGGCGGCACCTATTTTTTTGACCTTCTCTTCCTTTCAAAGTCTTTTGATACTAATAATTACCCAAAAAAAGGGACAAAAAAAAGTTATAGGGATGATAAAATAGGGAAATTTTATTTCTTTGGGAAAAGAAGTACTGATTTTTTTAACAAAAAATTGTGATTTCTCGATTAGATATATACAAGAGTACAGATGATTTAGTTAAGTATTTTATTTAACTTGCTAGTAGTCACATGTGTAGAAAATGGGTGTTACCCCACAAGTCCAATTTTAGTCGGCCCCAGCTCCTCCGTCTTTTACATATATTACACAATCATACTCATAGTCGCAGCTTCACATGTACCCCCCAAAATATTGGCTTTATGGCTAGACCTGACAAAACTGATCCAACAACAACAACAACAACAAACTCCCAATGTGGGTCCCGCTTTCGCGGGGTCTGGGGAGATCCAACTGTAGGCAACCTTACCTCTACCGGTATTCCTACCCATAGAGAGGTTGATTCCAAAAGACCCACAAAATAGTTTTGTGAAAAAGGTTTGAAGGGAAAAACGATTGTAGAAACCATATACCGAGTAAGAGAAAGATAGAGAGGATGAGAAAAGGTTCCGAAAGGCAAATAAAGAGAGAGTGAATACATAGCAAATAAATAAGAAGCGGAGCGGAGACATACCTCAGCAAAACCCGGAGCGCTTGGTGCCGTCACACCCCGAAAAGCACGACCTGCAGACAAGCAAACCGAAACCCTCCCCACCCCACACCGCCTAAGCTACAACCTGACCCCTACAATCAGAAACCTTAATCCTGTCCCGCCACAGCCTCGTATCCTGAGCCATGTCCTCCGTGAGTCCGACAACTTTCAGGTCCTCTCTAACTACTTGTTCTAGACTCTTCTTCGGTCTACCCCTCCCTCTCTTACCACCGGGGGGGTTGATTCTCTCACACCTTCTCACTGGAGCGGTCGCACTTCTCCTCTTGACGTGACCGAACCATCTGAGCCTTGATTCCCTCATCTTCTCCTCTATCGGGGCCACTTCAGCTAAGCCCTTATACACTTCATTCTTGATCCTGTCCAATCTCGTTGAGCCACACATCCACCTGACCATTCTCATCTCAGCTACCATCAACCTTTGGATCTGCGTCTTTTTTACAGGCCAACACTTCGATCCATAGAGCACAGCCGGTTTGACTACCGTCCGATAGACTTTGCCTTTCAAACCCATGGGCACTCTCTTGTCGCACAGCACCCCTGACGCTGCCTTCCACTTTTGCCATCCAACTCTAATCCGCTGGCTAATGTCCTCGTCAATGTCCCCATCCTGCTGGATGATCGAGCCCAGATACTTGAATTTGTCAACCTTTGGTATTGCCCTCCCATCCAGAACGACATCTCCCCCCTCTACTATCCTCCCGCTGAAACAACAGTGAAGGTATTCCGTTTTCGACCTACTCAACCGAAAGCCCCTAGCCTCCAGCGTGCGCCTCCAACTCTCCAACCTGTCATTCACCCCCTGCCTGGTGACATCGATAAGAACGATGTCATCTGCAAATAACATGCACCAAGGCACATCGTCCTGTATACCTCTAGTGAGTTCGTCCAAAACTAAAGTGAAAAGAAACGGGCTTAAAGCGGATCCCTAGTGCAGGCCCAGAGTAACAGCAAAGTCATTGGAGACCCCGCACGGGGTCCTAACCCCCGTCCGCCCTCCCTCGTACATGTCCTTGATAACATGAATATACTCGTACGACACCCTTTTCTCTTCCAAACACCTCCACAATACCTCCCTTGGCACTCTATCATAGGCTTTCTCCAGGTCAATGAACACCATATGGAGATCCACCTTTCTGTCCCTGAACGCGCCCATGAGCCCTCTGAGGAGGTAGATCGCTTCAATGGTCGCTCTGCCTGGCATGAAACCAAATTGGTTTTCTGAAATCTCTACTTCCCCTCGCAGCCTTCTCTCAATCACCCTCTCCCACAGTTTCATAGTGTGGCGGAGCAGCTTGATGCCCCTAAAGTTATTACAATCTTGGATATCCCCCTTGTTTTTGTACAGTGGGATGATTGTACTGACCCTCCACTCTCTAGGCATCTTGGCGGTCCGAAAAATGACATTGAAAAGCTCCGTGAGCCATTCTAGACCCACTTCCCCCAGAAACTTCCAAACTTCCACTGGAATCTGGTCCGGGCCAACTGCCTTCCCCTTCGCCATCTTCTTCAAGGCCTCCCTAATCTCCTCCTTTGAGATTATATCGGCCGCACACTGATCGCTACACTCTCTGCCCCGACTACTGGCGTCTCCCCCCCTTCCCCATTGAGGAGTTTAGCAAAGAACCTTTGCCATCTCTCCTTAATTTCAGCATCCTCCGTCAACACCTTACCCTTTTCGTCCTTGATACACCTTACCACCCCCAAATCCCTAGTCTTCCTCTCCCTTGCCCTCGCCAGTTTAAAAACCTCCTTCTCCCCTTCCTTCGTCCCCAATCTATGGTACAGTCTATCAAACGCCTGACTCTTAGCTACTGCCACTGCCCTTTGGCCACCTTCTTGGCCGCCTTGTATCCAATCTTCTTATGCGCCCTCTCGTCCTCCGAGCTGCTGTTCATGAGCTCCGCGTAAGCCTCTTTTTTTGCCTTAATTTTCTCCTTTACCTCTTCGTTCCACCACCAGCCGCCCTCCATCCTTTTACCGCCTCCCCTTGACATACCTAAGGTTTCCTTAGCCGCCATACGGATGCAATCCGCCATAGCATCCCATATCGGGTCGGCGTCTTCAGCCCTCCTCCAAGCTCTCTCCTCAACTATTCTTTCTGCTATTAACCCCGCCTTCTCCTTTGTGAGAGTCCACCACTTAATCCTGGGTTCTTCAGCTCTCCTCTTCGACCTCTTAGGATACATGAACTCTGCATCTAAAACCAGCAGCCTGTGTTGAGTTCCCAGCAACTCGCTGGGGATCACTTTACAGTCCTTACACGATCTCCGAGTCTCCTTTCTCGTTGGGAAGTAATCAATCTGGGTCTTGCAGTAAATGCTCTTGAAGGTCACTATGTGGTCCTCCTTCTTCTTGAAGAAGGAGTTGGCAACCCACAAATCAAAGGCCACCGCAAAGGCCAGCACAGAGACCCCTCCCGCATTCCTCTCATCGAAACCGAAACCCCCGTGGACCCCATCATAACCTGCTGCCTCCGCGCCGATATAACCGTTAAAGTCTCCTCCTATGAACAGTTTCTCACTCTGGGGTACCTCCTGAGCGACCTCGTCTAGGTCCTCCCAGAAGAGCTTCTTAGTTTCCTCCGACAGGCCTACCTGGGGCGCATACACGCTCACCACGTTCATGAAAACTGAACCCACCAAAACTTTAATGGCCATAATCCGGTCGCTCTTACGCTTCACTTCGACCATCTCGTCCGCCAAATCCTTCACGACCAGGATGCCAACTCCATTCTTCGCCTTGGTTGACCCTGAGTACCACAACTTGTACCCATCGATCTCTCTAGCTTTCGCCCCAACCCACTTCGTCTCCTGGACACACGCTATACTAATCTTACGCCTACGCAGAGCCTTAACTAATTCTATAGACTTACCCGTGAGGGTCCCAATATTCCAGGACGCTAGGCGAACCTTCCGCAGCCCTAACCCCCTCCCCCCAACCCCAAAACTCCCCGGAGGACAGGCTGAAACCGCTACATGTCCCGCCACAGGCGCAGACGTCTACAAGGCCCACAGACACCCTAAAGAACTACTGACTAAACCACGATACTAACCACCACCAACCGTGGCCCACTAAGCACAATTAGTAATAATATTAAAAAAGCCAAAGGTAAAATAAACAAATAGGATAATTATGTGCAATGGTTAAAAAAAAGCTAGAATAAACTGGGTACAAATACAATAATTAGTATAGGAACCAGATGAGCAGCAATCAGCACTAGACTGATCCAAGTCTCGAAATTCAAACCGAACGACACGGATCCATACCTGAACGGACATCCGAAATGAGGTATACTGATTTGAACTCAAACATCCGAAGTAAACCTATCCAGAACCGAACGAAACCCGAATTGTAGCATGACCCGAAATAACCCACACCCGAAATGACCCAACCCAATTCAAACATAATCCGTAGTGACCCGACATGAAGTGAACAGAAAATGGACAACCTGAACCCGAACCGAACCGTACCTGATTTAAAGCCGATCTGATTCTTACCCGCCTCAATTTTACACAAATAAGTAGTAACTTTGGGGGGGGGGGGCGAGTCTTTTCTATTTTGGGGGGAATTTTGAATTTTTCAAACTCAATTAGTTGAGTTTATGAGGGAAAAGAAAAACAACTTAACAGGAAATCTTTACAAATGAAATCAATTAAAAACTTAAGAGGAAAAATAAAATAGTTGATAGTTTTAAGTTTTTAATTTGATAGATACGTAGTAAAAATATAAGAGAAAAAATATTTTGTCACAATAAGAATTAATAAAATATATAAGTATAATTAACAATTTATTAAACTTATTAGGATCTAGCAATCTTATTTTACCATTTGATTCACTTAATGACTTAATGCAATGCACGCTATGATTATAAATTTATAATATCATTTTGTAACTACTTTCAAAAATTCTGCACTACTGATCTACAATTCTAAATCATCTTCATAACATGCTTAATTCTACAAAATTATATTCAAGAATGTATCGCTGCATATGATCTCATAATAATGTGACTCATTTAAATTTTGGACAATTAAATTCCCAGTTTCGAGTTTCGATAACGAGCATTCACAACCACTTAAATGTAATGCTAATTAACAAATACTCATACATTGCCGTTACTTTTTAGTTTTGACTAATTGAGCAAATGCAGATCAAGTTGTTAGTCTCACAAAGACAAATCTTTGAATTTTGATGTATGATCACTTAACAAGCTATCAAAGAACATTGATTCGATTACTAAAAATATCGACTTGAACCAACCAGTTTCTATTTACCAATTCCAAATATGACAAACGTGAAGTTATAAACCAACGGCTGGGTCTAAATAAAAATTTCGTTAATTTCTTTTTTTTTCCCTCAATTTTCAAGGTATATTTTGGGATTTTGGCTCAGAAATGAGACCATTCTTTCTTTTAATGTTTTTTCTTCTTGTGAGTGAATGTGTATAAATTATTTTCAAAACAGACACAAATATAAAAATCAATTAGCATGAACCAAGCCGTCCACCAGCTCCATGGTCAAATAGCAATGGGCAGGGGCAGGGGCAATTGGGCCACGCAAGGTGACCCAATAAAAAAGGTTCAAGCCCCCTTAAGAGTCTTGGGTTGGGCCAGTAAGGGCTATCTTCACTGTAGCCACAACTCTGATAATTGCAAAATGGCATAATTACCCTCACCTTTTGGGAGAGTAAGAAGTACATCTGAGGGCCTTTTCTGTCTTTGTACACCCCCCCCCCCCCAGATTACATCTCTATCTAGTATGGCCGTGTTCTTTTTGTTGGTCTTTTTTAATTTACTAATTTTAACCTACTTTAACTAATTTCAATTCACTTAAATAAAAAATATCAACTTCAACCCACTTCAATCCACCTTCTTCAAAATTTTATTCTTATTATTTAACCCAATATACAAATATACCAACTTCAACTTATTTAAATAGTTGTGGTCATCTGATTTATTCGTATTTAAATAGTTATGGCCATCTGATTTATTAGTACTTCCTAATTTATTCCCTGCTGTGAATCCCATGTTTTTTTCTATTAATATTTCCGTAAAATCCTTCTTTTATAAAATGTTTTCACAAAATCATTGTTTTTGTGGGTCTTTTGGATTCAGTCTCTCTATAGGTAGGGATGCTGGTAGAGATAATGTTGCTTACATTTGGATCTCCCTAGACCCTGCGAAAGCAGGACCCGCGCTAGGAGGTGGTGTTGTTATTGTTGTAACTTACGTGGACCTACTTTAATAAAAAATACCAACTCTACCCTTTTTACCAATCTAAATTTACCAATGAAAAAAACAGGCCCTATATGTAGATTTCTTCAAATTCACACATCCCTACATATTTCTCCATATCACAAATAGTAAGAATTATAGGGTCTAAAGAGCATTCCCGCCTCCATCCCAAGCATTTTATACAATTCTGTCTGATACTGATTTCCTGCTTGCATTAGCGATGAGATCAAACTTCACAAACAAATCAAAAATCATGCCTTAACTCTCCTCGAGTCCTCCCTCACTTTCACCTGTCAACTACCTGCTCAAATAGTCCCCGAACGTCATTTCTGTCAGGAATTTCTAGTTAAGCAAATCTTCATGAATAAATAACTATTATGCCTCCTCAATTATTTTATGTAATATTCACAAACAATTTGTTTAAGATAACTACTTCTTCTTCTTTGTCCTCTGAATTTTCCGGGCTTTTGGGATGGATGGGATAATTAAGTTGCCGGGAATGACAGTGGAGTGGGAGATTGGAGATAGAGACTAAGGTCAAAGAAGGATGCTTTTCAATTCACTGAGGGCAAAATGGTCCACACAGCATTTCATCCACTTTAACAGACTCAAAGGAAGCCCTACATAATGTAACACTAAACTCCAACTCTCTCTTCTATGGCCGAGAGAAGCAGAATTTTCTCACCCATGATGTTAGTCCTTCATCTTTCTTTCTTCATCTCCTCCTCCAAACTTCTACTCCTCTCCTACGCTGTCCCAGTAAAATTATACGTCCTATAAGGAACGAAGTTTCATCCCAAGAGGTGTCGTGTACAAGAATCCTTATGCATTTTATCAGTAAGACGTTCCATTCTCTATTTCTCTTAACCTTTAATTGAGTATAGTTTAGTGTTTTTTTTTTTTTTTTTTGGTTGGTTCCCCTATTGATCCTGAAGTTAATAGATGCATAGTTATATTTATGACTTCTTCAAAATGTCTTCTTAACAAATCAACCTAGTTTGTTGACATCTCTTGATTTCCATATCTTAAAACACTTTTTTAATCTTAATTATTTTAACCTTCTTTGATAGAATTATCATTATTTTCATGAATATATATATATATATATATATATATATATATATGTATGTATGTATGTATATGTATATGTATATATATACACACACATACAGACATATATATATATAGTGCTTAATTACTCTTATATTATGTTCACGATTGTAATTAGTTGAATGGATTATATATGAATAAAAAGGAATGAGTACTAGAAAAATGTGTGAAAAAAAATTCTAGATATTCTTGTTAAAGCAAATAATTATTGATGTAATATTTTCACACAAAATTATTGATGTAATAGTTGAATGGATTATATATGAATACACACATACACACACAATTTTGACAAAAGATGAAATAAATTTAGTGATTAAAGAAAAATGTTATATGTTTTCTTTCGGTTTATTTTATGTAAGGATTGTGTGCAATTCGGAGAATTTTGAAAGAGAAAACAACTTACAAAATTAAGTTTTGTATTGATGTAATATTTTCAAATGAACATTTTTTTATTATTATCCTTTGGATCAAATCCGTAAACCAGTGACGGTATTTGTATGTATCACTACCTACAGAGAGGCATGTCACATATTGTATACAATAGTGTTAATTAAACCAACCCTCTTTTGTGTGCATTACTTGACGTACTTGCATGAAAACATACACACAGGAGCCACATAGAGATGCAAAAGAGGTTCAAAATATGGACGTACAGGGAAGGAGAGCCACCACTGTTCCACCATGGTCCCTTGAACGACATCTACTCCATTGAAGGACAAATGATAACAGAGTTGAATGGAGGGGGTGGCACCAAGTCCCATTTCCTGGCTCGCCATCCCGACGAGGCCCACACCTTTTTCATCCCGGTCACCATCGTCGCCATCATTCGATATGTCTACAGACCTTACACCAATTACTCACGCGAGCGCCTTCAAAATATCGTGGCTGACTACGTTAGGGTTGTTTACGAGAGGTATCCCTACTGGAATCGGAGCTCCGGTGCTGACCACTTCCTTGTTTCCTGCCATGATTGGGTACGCATGCCGCCTTGTTCTGTTTTATTAAGCTAAGATGTATTCTGGACCTCAATCTTAGCTATTAAGCTAAGATGTAATTGGTCCTTCGTTACAATTACATGCCTATTTTATTACGGTTTTAATTCTACATCCACAAAAGCCTACCAGGTAGGGTTGTGATGGGTGTATGGAGGCTTGGTCCCAAAGCAGTTTCTTGGCCACACCTCATTGTCCTGAACCTTCATTAATTCCAACAGGAACTTTCATTGATAGCATCGTACCATTTGTACGTAGGAGACATATATATGCATGATTAGTGCTCCTAGAGTAGACTCGCGACTACCCTAATGAAAGCTTTAGGTTCTTCCCATGCCATCCCCCCCCCCCCCTACATGAGCTAGAAAAATAATCATATATGGCTGGGTTTTTTTTGGACTTTAATTCTTCGTTACAATTATTTTTATCTTTTCCGTACCCTTGTATCTAATTTTGTTTGATATTTGAATTATTTAATTTTTTTCCTTTGAAATTCTTATTTTCAGGCTCCTGATGTATCAGCAGGCCACCCGAACCTATTCAAACACTTCATCCGGGTCCTTTGCAACGCCAACGTCTCCGAAGGGTTCCATCCCTCCCGTGACGTGTCCCTCCCTGAAATCTTCCTCCCTTTTGGCAAACTAGGCACCCCTATAATCAACCAAGCCCCTGGGGCCCGCCGGATCCTCGCCTTTTTCGCTGGCGGGCCGCATGGGAAGGTCCCAGAGATGCTCTTCCGATACTTGAAGGACAAGGACGAATCCGTCCGAGTCCACGGTTACCTCCCTAGGGGTCAAAACTACACCGTTTTGATGGGTCAGAGCAAGTTTTGCCTTTGTCCTAGTGGGTGGGAGGTGGCTAGCCCGAGGTTAGTCGAGTCTATGTACACCGGGTGCGTCCCTGTTGTAATCGCCGATAACTACACCTTGCCGTTCAGCGACGTGCTCGATTGGAGCAAGTTTTCGGTGCATATTCCGGTGGGGAAGATCCCGGAGATAAAGAGCATTTTGGAGGGGATCTCAACGAGGAGGTACTTGATGTTGCAAAAAAGGGTCGTTCAAGTTAGGCCACATTTTGTGATTAATAGGCCCTCTAAACCCCTTGATGTGGTGCATATGATTCTTCACTCCATTTGGCTTAGGAGACTTAACATTAAACTAAGCCATTAGTAGGACATGCATGATGTAAATTTCGGATAGTTAAGGATGTCTTCAAATCATAAACTTGTTGTATGATTAACTAGTGAACTATATGATGTGTTCTGTGTTCAGAGCTTTGTGATAGTGAATGAGAGGTTTTTATATCTACTCTTCTTAAACTAAACTATTGAGTGTTTTTTTTTGGGGGGGGGGGGGCCTTGACCTATTTGCATTAATTTTTACCATTTTTTAAGTTCTTACAAAATAATTATTTTTCTCATGAGTAAAAACTGAAAAATTCTTATTGTATCTCTTTCTCCTCCTATTTTTTTTTTATGTAGAAAACCTTTCTCCTCAATCAACTCATATAGGGTTGCAACTAAACCGAGTCAACTCGTCGAGCCATCGGGTTTGGCTCAGTCAAAGCTCGGCTCGAGCTTGGATCAAACCGAGCTTGAGCCAGCTCGAAAGCAAACCGAGCCAAGCTTGAGCCCAACAAGGCCCAGCTCACCTTGACTCGATTTGGCTTGATTTAGCTTAATTAGTTCTTTATTTTTGTATTTTGCGCTTGTATTGAAAGAATGAAATAACCTTTAGAATTAACAAACTTTTATTTCTATCCTTATTTTCTGAGTTTAACGTAAAAATCTATAATTTAGTTTTGACTTTAGACTTAAATTTGAAACTTTGTAACCAAAAATAAATTAAAAAGAGAACACTAAGCCGAGCTCCGATCCAAGCATTATGCATCCGAGCCCAAGTCCAAACCCAAGCCGTGACTTTTTATGTTCGGTGAGCTTCAAATTGAATCGAGCCCAAGCTCAGGCTCGGCTTGGCTTGGCTTGTTTACACCCCTACTCCAAACAAAGGTTTAAATGCTAATAACAGTTTTCCTGTGGTACTCTTAGGGGCCCCTTGTAGTCTGTGGGCTTGTGACAGGCCTAGTTTGATAATTGTGTAATCCCTCTCCTCCGGTATGTCTATTAGGCTTACACTTTGCAAAGGGGTCCAATGGGTATATCTAGGCCTGTTAGTTCCAACCAACGGGTTAAATATGGGTCAGTTATATTCGGATTCAAATATAATACAGGTCGAGTGTATTTCGGGTTCGGATAAAATACGGTAGGCGTATTTTGACTTCAAGGGTTTCGGGTAGACCCAACAGGTTTGGAGAACATTTTTGTGAGTTATTTCTTTTTTTATCAAAAGTTAAGAAGTTGGTGTATTTATTACTTAAAAATATCAACTTTAATGAAAAGTATTGTAAGTGCAGTTTCTTAGAAGCATATCAAATATTCAAACTTTTCATCATAATATATGAACTTCATGTACGAGTAGCCGAAAAATAAAGTCCCAAGTGGGTAGGCGAGTCGCCTTATGTATTAAAATAAAGTGAATAATAGTTCCGGTCATTTATGGACCACCCCTGTAAAGCATATTAACGAGTCAGAGTGTTTTAACCTGTTAATAACCAATTTAGCAATTCGATCTTTTTGTTAACTATTTTACTATTACCTAATCAGGTGCACTTTATTGGTGGTCCGATCCTAACATGACGCGATCATGGGTTGGCCCATTATCCAACACTAAGCGTCATAGTTTGAGATTAACTAGAATGGAAACCAAATGGCAGGATGTTCAAGAGAAGCACACGATATTACAATTATTTTTTAATTATAACATCAAAATTTTATATTGTTATATATTATTTAAAATATGGTAAGAACATCAATTTTAATTTCATTAAAACTATAACGGTATGACCTTCACATTTTAATGTTTATTTTATTCTAAATTGATTTTCTTAAAACTAAATAGCAATTATACACCATTGCTTACCAATTTTTCAAGGTGTCTCACTCAATTGTTTTTATCATGAAAATTATTTATGGCGATTATTGCATTTTGTGTTCAAGATAGGCAGGAGTGTCATTGTAGTGTTCATTTGAATATAGTGTTGTCCTTTTAAACGCTTAACAACCAAAATATATATTATACTCCTAAGAGTACATACTCTCACAAATCACGTCAGCGCCATGTATTTCAAATTGCGTATATGACAAATACACGTTGAAAAAATATATATACGTGGCAAGTGGGAGTACACACTTCTAGATATATGATATACATTACCCTTAACAAATTAGCTTGACTAAAATTTACATAATTACACACCTAATTATTAGCCAAAACCATCATAAATCATATTTCAACAAATATTAAAGTACTTTCCCTTCCCTTTTTTGGATTAGCTGGAAAAATAAATAAATAAATTCATTAATGAACATCTATTTTGGTCCCCCAAAAGCTAAGGATAAAAATATAAATATGTGATTCTTGTTTGTAAACCCATGAGTATTATGCTTGTATGTCAACATAATAATTGAATGTAAGGTTATTTATTGTCCAAAAAAAAAAGAAATAGTAACAATTTGCATATATAATCAAATTAAAGAACCACCCACGTAATTAAATGGTAGAGTTAATCATATTAAACTTAAGCTTCAATCAAACTGAACTCTTTGAATTATTTTGCAATCTAACAGACCATTCAAACTCGAAT
>JACYFF010019584.1:2171009-2189802 GCA_017589665.1 Selenicereus undatus
GTGTCCATTTGTAGTCTGTTGTATATTAAATGATCTTTATTGGATGCCTCCAAAGAAACAGTGAACGGTATATGTCCTCCTTATCAAATGCCAGACCACTATGATCAATTTACCAACAGCTGGCTCATCAGATATACGGTTTTCCCAGTCTGAATTATTTGATTTATATCACTGATTTTGATTGATTATTGTTGCAGATATTAGTGGTTGGATCCTTTCACCAAGAATATCAACATCTGGGGAAGTCTGAAATATATTGTGTCTGCGGTGATACATGTGTACCTACCGAGATAATTCAAGTTGGGGTACTCCGGTGTTTAATCCAGCCGCATCATCCTGGATTGGTGAACTTTTACCTGAGTTTTGACCGCTGCACTCCCATCAGTCAAGTTCTCACTTTGGAGTTCCGTTCCCCTCCATTTAGTAAGTCAGATGTCCGAGAGGGTCGTTCTCAGTGGGATATCTTTAGAATACAGATGAGGCTTGCTCATTTGCTTTTCTCCACATCCAGGAGCCTTGAAATCCAGGAGTCTTAAGGAGGGCAGAAATTTTTCTGACAAATATTCGGACATTGCTGATAGCTGGGCATGTTTTACCGGTCTGATAGAAAATGGTAAGATCTCATTTGAACAAGCTAAAGATAGCTTGTTTGAACTTGCTATGAAGAGCAGACTGAAGGAGTGGTTGTTGGAAAGAATAGTAGACAGAAGTAAGATATCTGAACGTGATGCCCAGGGTCAGGGAGTTTTGCATTTGTGTGCTATCCTTGGCTATACTTGGGCAGTGTATCCGTTTTCATGCTCTTGCTTATCCTTGGACTTCAGAGATAAGCGTGGATGGACAGCTCTTCACTGGGCTGCATACCATGGGAGGTATATATTCAGGCCTTCTGCTTTTCTTAATGCAAATGATTTTCTTATTGTTGATCAGCTTATGGCTTATGGTCTTGTTTTTGAAGTGTTCCTAAAGAAACTGCTGAATCTTCGTGAAACCTGGCTATTAGTTGCAAAAATGAATTAGCTGTGCTTCTTAGTTCCTATTCAGTACTTCTGAAGGGTCATGTCTCCCCCCCCCCCCCCCTCTGTTGCAAAGGCTCAGTGTTTCTTTCCTGCTCACAGGGAGGAAATGGTTGCTGCTCTTCTATCTGCTGGAGCAAAGCCAAACTTGGTTACTGACCCAACTCCTGAAAACCCTAGTGGATACACAGCTGGTGACCTTGCATTTAAACAGGGCTTTGAAGGCATAGCTGCTTATGTTTCAGAAAAGGCCTTGATCCAGCAGTTTGAGGATATGAAGTTCGCAGGATACGCCGTTGGCTCACTTGCAACCCCCTCTTCTGAGACTTTGAATGCCACCAACATCAGTGAGGAAGAAATCTGTTTAAAGGATACTCTGGCAGCTTATTGTACTGCTGCCGATGCTGCAGCATGCATACAGGCTGCTTTCAGGGCTCACCCACTGAAACAAAGGACAAAAGACATAGAATCCTCAAATCCAGAGGACGAAGCACGTTGTATTTTTGCAGCAATCAGGATTCAGCATGCCTATCGAAACTATGACACGAGGAAGAAAATGGCCGCTGCTGCACGTATACAACATTGGTTTCATACATGGAAAATTCGAAGAGAATTCCTCAATATGCGGCGACGCGCTATCAAAATTCAGGTAATTTCTCATGATTGTGTGCGCTTCTGACTCATCAAAGCAAGACTTGCTTCTCTTATTTGCAGATAAAGTGCGTCTCTTAGACTGGGGTGGGTGACTGCTCTATTGGATTCCAGAGGCATGATCTGACTTTCACAAGATCAAGCAGCTATTCTGTTTTGTGACCCAAATTTTTCATTGTGTCTGAGGCACATTGTTGGGCCACTAGAAAAAAGTTCGCATTGGGCCTTCTAATTAAATTATGAAAAGGAAAAGGGAATCAACAAAGGGAGGGATGGGAAAAGGAATCAAGAAAGGGTACTTTTATTTCACGTTGTTTGGTCTTGGGGAATCAAGAAAGGAATCAAGATAGGATTTAATTACCCCACTTTCCCTTCGGCCTTTTTAGTTTGCGTAAGCAGAGAATCAAACCCTTTCCAAAATCCGTTTTCTTGATATCCTCTACCTGTGGCAAGCCCATTGTGCTATCCGCCGCCTACTTTACCTGCTTCCATCACCTACTCTCCACCTTCAACTTCCCCACTTCATCCCATTTGCCCTGTCTCCTCACTTTCCCTGCCAGTGCCTGGACCATCCCCCCCCCCCCCCCCAAAGCACCATATCTCGTTCTCTTCTGCACAGTCTGAGAACTGCCCTTGTCAACCACACTCAGCCGCCAACCATCGCCACCACAAGGGAGACATTGCACTCCGTGTGACTTCCACTTGTGTCTTTTTCTCCATCCCGGCCATATCCTCTCTCCTAGCAGAGGTGGTGAAAGGGGTGGTTGATGGTGGTAGTGGTTCTGTGTTGATTGGGGGGTGGGGGTGGGGTTAACTGGTCAAGACAGTTACCCAAACTGAGGGAATGGAAAACCCAGGGAAAATGGGTGTGACAGGATTCTGAGGAGACCCCAGCATCCCCCTTTCTTTCTCCTTTTGACTTACCCTAACCAAAGACCAATTAAGACAGTCGAGGATTTGATTTCCTCTGCTCAGTCTCATTCACCCCAGTCAAAGCTTCCTGGGTGCATATGTTTCTCAAACTCTTCCTTTCATGACTATTGCCGGTGCTGGACACTCAATATTCCACATGGTTATGGACACTTTCCATCTCATTTTAGACCAAATAATGGACAATTTGTCCTAGAAACGATATCTTTATGCTGTGAACAATTGAGAATTTAAGGTCAATGCCTGATTAAGGTAGTTTTGCTTGTTGGGGGGGGGGTGTTTGACCGCATACACAAGGAGGTAATCACGAAATAACATCATGCCCTCAAGCCTTCTACAGTAATCATATCAAGTATCAACAGAATACGGAAGAGTCAACTGTGTACTATGATCGAGAGCTTTAACTTCAAGTATACAATGTTTTCGAAAAGTGCAGTTTGAGATGTTGTATAGACCTAGCCTTGCCCTAAAAAATCTGGTGACTCCTTCCCTTCCAAGTACTCCACCGAATAGCCAACAACATCAACTTCCAAACTTCCAGGGCCCACCTCTTCTTCAACCTTCTTCTCCTTTGCAATGAAACTTCTATCGTAGTTTGAGGTTGCACCCAACTAATGCCTGTCAGGGGAATGACGAATGCCATAGCACAGAGACCATTGACAATGGACAAATATGAAAAGGGTGTTTTTTAACCCTTCCTCTTAGAAACATATAGGACACCTAACTTGAGATTTCTCCCTATAAGCATGGCTTCCATGGGAATCTTTCCTTTGGTGGCTGTTCAAGCAAAAAAAATAAAAAAAGCCTTGGTGGTCGCTTTAGACTTCCGAATTGCCTCGTCTTGAAAATCAAGACGAGTCAATCCTTTACAAATTTCAATCCAAAATTGTTTACGGTGAAATTGTGCTCTGGAGTCATGAAGCCAGAGAATCTCATCATCACCCTCAAAAGTGACTTCCATATTGGCGGCAAGACAATACTCAAGACACTCGCCTCTTCCCAGTCATTTGGGGTTCTCAGAAAAGTTGTATCCCCACACTGCTCCTAATTTCTCGGGGATTTCCTTAAAAAATAGTATAGGGGGAAAAAAGTCAGCGATCTTATCAGTCAGCACATTGGAAAAACATAATTTGTCCAATTCTTCTGCTCGTAAGTTTATCCCTTGCAATGGAGAATTATCAGGTCCAAATATCAACCAAATGAATGTTCGACATTAGGAGCACTGACTTTCATTTCCCCTATTAAATCAGGCTGTATTCAGGGGTTACCGCGTGCGGAAGCAATATGAGAAGATTTTCTGGTCAGTTGGAGTGCTGGAAAAAGCCGTGCTGTGCTGGCGGATGGAGAGGAAGGGTCTGCGAGGGCTTCAGGTTCAAGTTCAAGAGCCAGTTGCTGATCAAAGACAAGAAAATGATGGAGAGGAGGACTTCTACTGAGCCAGCGGGAAACAGGCTGAAGAGCGCGTTGACAAAGCTGTCAGACGCATACAAGGCCTCATAATTTAGTGGGTTATTTTTATTTCAGACATCATTAGTTGCTGGTTTGCTTTTGATTTTGTGGCTTGAAATTTCGTTAAAAGGGGTTGTAATTCGGTTGCACATACAATCGCTCATCTCCATGCTCTCGACTTTTGTGAAAGGATATGGAAGGATGGGATGCCGGATATAGTCTACGATCTGGCAAGTAAGGATATGTGTACTTTCCTGGACAATCAATCAATATAACCCCCCTTTTTCGGTTATAAAAAAAAATTTATTATTTTTTTGTTTTTTTTTGGATTTTAAAAAAGTTGATGTGTGTTGGAGTGTGGGTCCATGAGTATTATTTTATTTAGTGAGCCGACCGTTGGAGAGGGTGAGGCTTGTGAGACAAAAAATTGGAGAGAGGATTGATGTGGCAGTGGTAGGCTCCCACCGATGAGCAAAAAAATTGGCTCACCATTGTTCTTGCTCTTATGAAAACAGATGTACCATTGGTACAAAGTTTGCAAGGACCTAATAATTTAGAAAATAAAATAACAATTATTAATGTGGAGAATTAGGTTCTGAAAGCAGCAAGAAAATATACTCTTCTTCAGAACTTAATTAAAATTTTGAAATAAAAAAGGAGAATTCTATTAATATAATTGTACTGAAGCATGATGGAAATTATTTTTATTCAATACTGTACCTCAATGTTACGAGGATAAAACTCATCACAAGCTTCAATCAAACCGAACTCTTTGAATTATTTTGCAATCTAACAGACCATTCAAACTCGAATTCATCACAAAACTTGATTACTAGCTCTTAGATGAGAGTGTAATTTTATATTAAAGGCATGTTTTTTTTCGTTGGTAAATTTTAATTTATCAACTTCAATCTACTTCGATAAAAAAATTTCTACTTCAACCTACTTCAATAAAAAAAAAAATACAACTTCAACCCATCATATAAAAAAAATATAAACTTCAATTAAATTTCAACTAATTTCACTAATTTTTTAACTCATATTTCTGAATGAAAAAAAATAACCTAATTAAGACACAGATAATAAATACGAAAGTGTGAAACAAATTGTTTGGTCAACATATGGTCGGTGATAGGCCCTCTATCAGGTTCAACGACGACTACACTCTACAGTCTACACACATCAAGAGTCTTAAAATTTTATCTTGAAAAAACGTGCGGTCCATATTTTTTCTAGTTACCTAGTACAATGTTTTTGGCTTCCTTGATAATACCGTGTTTGATGTGACACATTGAGTTGAAGGGTGTTCGTCGGTCTAAATTCGGATCGGATCGGATCAAACCAAGGATCGAATAAGAGGGAAGTTACGGATCGTGGATCAAACCGATTAAGTCAAGGACCGGATCAAAAAAAGTTGAACGGGACTGTACAGGATCGAATTGTAAAGCTGACAAATTTTTACAATATGAACATCTTATATTTATTTGAATATGAACAATTTCTACATATTTTCACCATGAAAAACAAATCAATATTCTTGAATGTTTGAAAAATTATAAGTTGCAAAAGAAAATTAAAATTGAGTAAGTAAAAAGTCGATTTTCAAATTTTTTTATTCAGTTCTCGGTCTAGACCGAAAACTGAATAAAAAAAAATTGTGGACTGTGGACCGGACCAAATTTATTCGGTTCGGTCCGATCTAGGCTGGTCTTTGATCCGATTTGAATTTGAACCGAATAATGAACACCCCTACTTGAAGTACACAATCCATAAAGACCATATCGGTTGGGCTAGGCGGCTAGCAATAGCATCCACCAATTCTGCAAATTTGGTGGGGCAATAACTGAACTTTCATGTCAGAACACGAAAATTGTATAATAACTAAAACAAGCTAGACGCCAGTCCAACAGGAATTGCAACTTGAATGTTATTGCCCAAAATAACAATGCAAATCATCTTCATCTACCGACAGATGATATGTGTGTTTAATCTGGATAGAGTTTTACATTTTCATTTGTCTATGTCGACTTTTTTCTTTTACAAAAGTGAGCGGACCCAGCTTACCGGCTTCTATCTTAGGGGTATCTGGTGGACCTGGACAGATCAGGAAAATGAGAATATTAAAATTCAGACTAAAGTCTAAACCCACAAACCTTCCACACACAATTGCACAGAGGTAAAATTGTACCCCCAAGTTTGAACCCAGATGGGAAAGACTTGTGAAGTGTTGGCCACCCAGCCAACTCCTCTTCGACTGTTCTATGCCGACATGTATGCGTGTAACTAAACAATAAAAGACATGTTCTATTTAATAAGCATGAATGCATATTTTAATCTCACTAGTTGATCACAGTGGCGAGATTTTGATGCTGCCCTATATGGCATGACATGTTGCAGTATTCTAACTAAATAGTTGTAATGAAAGGATTGGTACCTCAAAGAAGTTGGAGTGAGGGGGGGGGGGGGGCAAGAGGTGGTCCATGTGGAGAAGCATTTTGACCGCCGTCGTTGAAGAACTTGTAAACTGGACATTACCTACACGTAATGGACTAGGTGATATATTCAACATAAAATAGGCATGTGATTTTCGTTGAATCACATACCAAAACAAAATATGTAAAACATTTTGATTTCTTAGGAATTGTATAATAATAAAACATGCTCGACGCCAGCTCAACAGGAATTGCAACTCTAATGTTATTGTCCAAAATAACAATGCAAATCATTTTCATCTACCGACAGATGATATGCGTGTTTACTCTGGATAGAGTTTTACATTCTCATTTGTCTGTGTCGACTTTTTTTTTTTTATAAGAGTAAGTGGATCCAGCTCACTGACTCATATCTTAGGGGTACCTGATAGGCCTGAACGGGCCAGAAAAATGGGAATATTAAAGCCTAGATTAAAGTCCAAACCCACAAATTTCCCACACACAATTACACAAAGATAAAATTGTACTCCCAGGTTTGAACCCGGATGGGGGAAGACTTGTGGAGTGTTGGTCACCCGGCCAACTCCTCTTCGACTGGTCTGTGTCAGCTTGTATGCGTGTAACTAAACAATAAAAGACATGTTCTATTTAACAAGCAGGAATGCATATTTTAATCTCACTAGTTGGTATGGAGAAGCATTTTGAGCGCCTTCTTTGAAAAACTTGTTAATGTATATATGGGTTGATCTCAAGCATCAGATTCGAGGGTGATTTTGAACAATAAATTAAAGGTGCATTCAATGCATTTTAGGAGCTTTTATTCCATCTTTTGGGAGGCCCAAGGTGTCCTCTAAAGGTCCCTTGAGTCATTTTGAGGATAAATGCATAAGGAGAACTAAGTATGGGCAGAATATGCAAGTTCAACAACTCGACAGTTTGGAACAATCAGCTAGTCCAACTTTGAGGCAACTTTCATCTAAAGTCCACATGATTTAGCTGAGGTTTCTTTGGCCTAAATTTAATTTTATGAAGAGAGCTTTCTAACAAGACCAACCACACTTAAATTGGAGTTCATTTGCTAGGTCAAGTTCAGCCCACAAATTCAGATATCAAAATGCATGCCAGTTTTGGACAGTTTCCACTCTTTGGCCCATAACTTTTGAACGGCTGGTCCAAATGCGTTGAAACCACATTCCCTGGAAACTAGACATCCTAAGCCTTCCAATGAATCAAGAATCATCAAATTTGGATCCAAAACCAGAGAGATATGCCTGTTTGAAGTTGGGGTTGCTGCTGATGTGAATGCATTTAATGCAAAACGCGTGAAGGTGTGTGAAAGCTTGTGATTTCGGCTCTTGCTGCTTATGCCTCCTCATAAAGCGTGTCCTCCCTCTTCTAGTAAGGCCTAGACGTGTGGGAATTATAGATTCATGCATTACCTTTTACTGCCACACTCATTTCACACCAACAACATCCAAAAGACACACCTCTTCGACTTTGTTCATCTAAATGTAGTATGCAGCAAGTTTACTTGTTTTTCTTCACACCTTTTCATTTATTTTCTATGTCTTTTCATTGTGTAAGGCTTCTACTATATAAGGTCATAGTTTACACTCATTAATCAATCAACTTTTGGATTAAGCAATACAAATTCAGCATTTGAGTGGATTCTCATTTGTGTGTTCAAAACCTAGCTCTATATCTTGAGTGTTGGCAATCTCAAGTGGTGTTCTAGGTCCCTTATTCTCATCTAGGTGGTGATTAAATTCTGTATCCTAGATTGGGTTAAGGGATTGCCCAAGTCCTTGGCTTGAGTGGCTCCATTTGGATTATCTCTTGTCGAGTTCTTGAACTATCCTATCCTTTCCTTGTTTTACAAAAAAATAAACAAACCTAGCCTTGCTTAGTCATTTGGGTGCAAAAATATACATCACTTGTAAGCCGGACACCACCTACACGTAATAGAATAGGTGATATATTCAACATAAAATAGGCATGTGATTTTCGTTGAATCATACCAAAACAAAACATGTAAAACATTTTGATTTCTATTTGAAAAAACGTACAAATTATGTTATGTGAAGATAAACTTTGCATGGAATTGAGAAAGGGAGACTAGAACGCTACATTCAAGTCAAATGAATTAAAAAAAATTATTTTAAATGGAGCTATTTTTCTTTTAAAACTGTGAGATATAAATAGAAACTTAACACAAAAAACATACAAATTGTGTTATATGCATATTCTAACTTTTGCAACAACAAGTAAGTAGTCATAATAAATAGTTAATCTTAATTATGGATATATATTTACAATTTTTTCTTAAAAGATCTAATACTTAGCATTGAATGATATCTAAATTGAAAGTTATAACTATTAAATTAAAACTCATCAGTAGATGATCAAAACCTTCGTATGAACTAGTTCACAACCTCTTTTTATATTCCATTCAGGTCTTTGCAACGAAGTTCTTAGGGCATTCCAATCATAGTTTTATTTTCAGAAACTCAAGCTTGCTACGTCATTAAAAGTTCAAATTTTTTAGAGCTTGCATTCTATCACTTCTCAAACCTATGGAATTTCAATCTGAATCATCCAATAAAAATATTTATCATTGACCCATCTTTTAACACAAAATTCTTTTTTTAATTATATAAAAATTATATATTATTAAAAAAAAGTAAAACTATATAAAAAAAAGTGTGAACGCGTGATGAAACTCTGCCTAGTTCCATCATGCATGCATTTACTCATAGCTTATAGTAATTGTTGGACAAGTGGCACACATGGAGCCCGCATTCCATTTTCAATCCCGGGCTACGAGTGCTCTGAATCCAAGAAAAATGTGAAGTGGGACCCTAACTTGAAAATAATCGAAACCCCTCTCCCCAACACACACAAAAAGGAAAAAAAATAGGGGGAGAAAGAAAAAAAGATAAAAGAAAAGAAAAATTCGTGATTTAACTTATAAATGCAAAATAAATGGCCGTACTAATATACTGTTTCCAATTTCACTGCTCCATAATTACCAACAGTGATGTAAACTCTCCTCCTCAAACGTCATTTCATGTATAATTTTCCAGAAGGATGACTCTCTGGCAGCTAAGGACCGCACCACGTTATCATCTCCTTTAATAGAAAACTCCAATCTGTTTTGTAGTTTTTATATGTTATTTTCCCTATCAAAAATATTTTTCATGCTTCCTCACTCAATTCCGACTTCACAAATGAAAATTATTTTCCTCAAATGGAAATAATTTTTCTTAAAAAATTAATCTCTTGTCATTTATTTCACCAAACAATGAAAAATTTTAAAATTATTTCACAAAAAATTATTTTCCCGTCAACTAAGCTGCCTAATTATTTCTCCCCACTTTTTTTTTGTTTACAATGGTAAAAGAAGAATGGAACTGTTAGGCGTCTCTTCTCGCAAGAGTGTGCCCAACTAAATCATCAACCAATATAGTACCAAGCGCGGGTGAAAAACAGACATCTGAAGAAAAGGGAGTTGTGATAGTCTGGCCAAATTTAGAGAACCAGTCAGCTGTAATGTTTGCTTTCCGAAAAATGTGATTGACATGGACTTGTGTAGCTTGTTGTAACCATATACGTGTATCTTTAATGATGGTGCCAATTTTCCAAGGCACTATGGATTTGCCTGTTAAGGCCTGGATAACTATGAGATTGTCACCCTCAATACATAATTTTGTAAATCCTGCTTATATCACCGCTTCAATACCATCCCGCAGTGCTCTAACTTTAGCCACAAGTATTGATGTATGGCCATACGAATTTGCGCCTACTTTAAGTAGTTTCCTGGTCCAATTGCGGAGGATATAACCTCCAGCTGTTGAGGAGTTGAGAAGTGAGCCGTCAAAGTTGAGTTTGACGACTCCGGAGGGGGGGGGGAATGTTCCACCTAGCGAGGTGGAAGGATGTGGAGGGGGAGGAAGAAGCCCCCTGATAGTGGAAATCGATCGACATGCAAGTTCGGATTCTCCATTCAGCATTGGGTTGAAGAATTTCTTCTCGAATACTATTGCATTTTTGTCTTTTCAGATACTCCAAATGAGAAATGATACTTTATGGAGCAGTTTTTGGTGCTTGGATTCCTTTGACTTTTTTTTAAGCATCAATTATCTCCTGACAACCTTTGGGTGAAAATTGGATTGGTAACCAATGATGCTTATTAGCCAGTTCCCAAACCTTCTTGATAATGTGACATTCATGGAAAATATGTTCTATGGATTCTATGTCGCCCAGACACAAGGGACATACGAGGTCAGTATTCATTCCTCGTTTAAGGAGGTTACCCTTGACTGGGATTGCTTTGTGACATAGTTGCCACATAAAAATTTTAATTTTGGGCATGGTATCAATGTGTCAGATCCATTTAAAGTTCCACTCGGTGGTTTTGTGAATAAAAGTATCATGTGCTATTCATGTAGCAGATTTAGTGCTAAAATTACCTGAGGTGTTCAGTCTCCAACATAAGGAATTTTGTGTGCTATAAGCAGAGATGGGAATTCCCTTTATCTTTTGAATAATAGAGTGATTGTTCAGTAATAGGCTATGCTTGGCAACGTCCCAGCTTCGATCAGGCTGGATAAATTCAGAGACTTTGGCTTGCGACATAGGAATTGTATCTTCACTTAGGTTTAGTAAGTTAATTAGGTTCTTATTTTTTATCCAGTTATCATACCAAAAGGTGATAGTCTCACCATTCCCTACTTTCCATACAAAGCCTTGTTTTAAGAGATTTCGACACTTAAGAATGCTCTTCCAGACTAGTGAGCCAATAGCTTTTCTCCGGTATGAGAAGAATGCTTCTTTATGTAGGTACTTGTCCCTCATGGCCTGCACCCAAAGGCTATTCTTTTTGTCAAGGATTTGCCAGGATAGTTTACATTGAAATGCTTTGTTGACTGCATATATTCTTCGTAGTCTTAGTCTGCCTTTAGTCTTTGGTCGGCATATTCTTTCCCAAGCAATGAGGGGTAAACCCTTTTCAGTCTGGGTGGTACACTAGAAAAAAATCCCTGCTAATTTTGTCTATTTGTTGGCTAGTAGTGGTTGGTAGCCAGAAGCATTGCATTATGTGTGCCGGTAATGATTCAAGCTCCCCACTCGGTCATGCATTGAACTATGCACCGCGTCCGAAAAAGAAAAGGAAAAAAAGGGGAAAAAAAGAGTCGTCAATTTCTGTCTTGCCCCTTTTGCCCCTCGCTAACTCTTAGCATACAAGTAGCGAATCAGTACACCATTTTTCTTTCTCGTGGAAAAATCAACGAAAATGACGACTGTTCTTCTGGAATTGACTCTCTGACAACGATACTCAGAAGCCATCATCTAGGCATTCAAATTGATTCTGGGTTTAACTGCACTTTCTAGAATTTGGGTGGTCTTCATCATGGAGAGCAGTTACTCTGGCCGGCTTGCGGGATGTGATATCCATGGCTTCATTACTACGGAAGGTATGATTATGCCCTCCAAATTAGCATGTGTTCGTTGAATTTCTTGCTGCTTATTGAGATTATCAGTTTGTTATGTGCTTTGTTACCTCGTATTACTTCCTATTGATTGTTTTTGAACCCTTTGCTGCTTTCTAGATTATGTTGTTTTGTTTGATGTTTATTGGCTTATTTAAGTTTTTGTGTTTACCATTTTATAGTATCGGGGACCTGCTGCCAATTGGAATTTAACCAGAATTTCTTTTGTGTGTTTGCAATCTGGTAATCTTTGTGGGGTGTCTTCTGATTTCACTTTTGGAAAGAAAGTTGTCTGGGTTTGCTAGTTTTTGATTTGGCTATTTGAATTCTGAGATGGGCTTTAGTAGTATTTGATTTTGCTTGCGTTTAACTTTCAGTTTGAATTGGCTACTGAAATTTCTCTCCTTATTTGGTTAGGTTTATCCATTGAACTGTTAAATTTTGCTTTCCTGTGATCTTTATTGATCTCGTTTAATCTCGGGGGAGTTTATTGATGATTGTTGGGCAAATGTGAACTAGTGGGATTTAGGTTGTGGGCAAATGTCAGTCACTTTCTTGTGATTTTGGCTTGGACAATGTCTCCTAAAAGCATTTCTACCGAGAATCGCAGTAGACACTATGATAATGTATACCTTCACTGCCTTGAGATACCACTTACTGCTTCTCCCTCATGGACAGATTTGGATATTCCAAGCATAATGAAGGAAGCTGGCAGCAGATGGCTACGGCCTAATGAGATTCATGCTATACTCTCTAATTACACTTACTTCAACATCAAAGTCAAGCCTGTAAACTTGCCAAAAGGTAGCCGCCCTGTTAGTGTGGTTCTTTTCCAGTAAGGCTGACACTAAAAGTTCCTGTTGGTGTGGTTCATTTCCAGTAAGGCTGACACTAAAAGTTAGCCAACCTTCTTTTCTCCCGTGGATGTTTGCGGTTTGTCAAAGCAAGTGGTCCTTATGATGTTATCAAACAATCTCCTGCTGCCTTAGCAAAAATGGATGTATTAGTATATTTATCCCAGGGATTGCCAGGCAACTTTGGTGCATATGTTTATTTCTTGTAGTTGTTGGGTCTTTCTTTGGTTCATGTTTGTCTAGCCACAACAACCATATCACTTGATGTGTTTCTTGTCTTTGGCATGACCTTTTAGCTGATTTATGTGATTCACAGCTCTCTCGGCGCACAAAATGATTCTTTTGATGTGCCTCTTTTTTGGGTTCCCTGTGAACTCTTTCAGTGACTGTTTATGTCAATGCCTCAACAACATACTTTTCAATATTCAACAGCCTTTGGAAGCGAGAAGCCATCCAACAAGTGAAGGTTTTGTTTGGATGGATCCTCTGAACAAACTGATATTGTGGTTTGTCTTTATGATCCAAAAATGCTTACTTCTCCTTGTGTCTGTGGCAAGATGTGGGATAATAATGAAACCTACAATAATATTTTTTCTGCATAATGGGTTGTCCTTGATTTGGTGTGAGAGAGATTTGAGCTTCATCTGTTATTCTGGTTTCATAATTGGCACGCTAATCAATGTTGTGATTTGGGAAGTTTATGGGTGCATCTTTAGAATAATGGTCTTTGTTGACATGCTGATACGTGCACCTGTGGTCTTGATGGTATTCAACTAAAAAAAAAGCAAGCCTATGTCTTCAATTTTTTAGTTTATTCTGCGTTCAGTTGTATGCATCTCTTCCAGGAAATGTTTTGCTGTGTGAAGTTGGTCAAACTTGTCCTCTTATGTGGTAATGTTACTGTCCGAAATCGTAATGAGTTTGTTTCCTTTGTCTGTTTTACAAAAAGGAGAATTTTAGTTGTTGTCCATTTTATTTTTGCAATTGCGTCATTTTCCATAAAGAAAAGGGAATGTCCTTTTGAGGTTTTTGGAATAGCTGATACTGATGCTGCTAAAGGAGGAGCTAGGATCATTAGCCTGAGTGATTGAATGTCTTCCTACAAGTATATTCCAATAATAACTAATGCATCAAGTTCATGTTATTTCCCTTCTAATGTGAGTTGTTGACTTCTTTTGACCTCATGCCTACATCCAAATCCAAGTTTGCATTGTAGAGTACCACCTACCAGTTTGTGTGTGCATGTGTGTGTGTTTTTTTAGGGGGGGGGGGGTTGTATTCAGCATTGTTGCCCCCGAATTTTAGAGGGGGTTTTGCTTCCTTAATAACGATGACATCTAAATTCTAACTATATTGCTTTTTAAAAAGGGGAAAAAACTGTAACATGACTTTCTGGCTGAGCATGCTCCGGAATTTGAAGTTAATCTAACCTTTGTTTTGGGTTGTTCATTTATTGTATTTTGAGATCCTTTTCTTTTCTTATGCCTTTTATGTTTATTGTAAAGTATGTGTTTGGGAGGTTGATGTGATTGCACTTATTCAAATGGATACTTACTATTACCATGTATCAGAAATAGATGACTGTTGGATCAGAAACAATAATCTTCTATATTTTCTATTTTTATATCCTCAATCTTAGCCTCACGAGTCACGATTTCTCACCCATGTTAGGGAGTTAATCCTTGGTATTTAGCACATGTAAACCAGAGTCTTAGAGTAACCCAGGTTCAATGTACCTCTGCCAACTATCCAACTAGCATACCTCTTTCGTATGAATTAATTGCTTTGTGTATTTAGTTTAGCAACTGGATCATGCCTGCACTCAACAAATTGGTTTTGAGAGCTCTGTTTATAGCAAACCCTCAGGTTTGCTGAGCTAGTTCAATTACCTATTATCAGTGCGGCAGTGCCTATTGTTATCCATTGCACTTGAATAAGTTCTCTTTATTTATTGCGGTATTCTGCTGTTGCAGTCCATAACTTTCTTGCTGATAGTCTCCTTTTGAGTGTGATGAATCAGTGTTACGTTTATCTATGGAGCTATGATTTGGATTTTTCTTGCTGTGTCTGGTGTCTTTGAAAATTGCCTAATGATGTTCCACTTCACCTGTAGGAGGCACAATCGTGTTATTTGACCGAAAAAAGCTGCGGAATTTTCGCAAAGATGGTCACAACTGGAAGAAGAAAAAGGATGGGAAAACCATTAAAGAAGCTCATGAACGCTTGAAAGTGAGATTTTTCATTCCACTGGTGTAGTTGTGGATGTATTCATGAAATAAGCTGTCAATATTTCCCTTAATACTCATCATAATCTCTCTGAATGGAAATTGCTTAATAATGGCTTTATGCATGGAGCTAAGATGGCTGAATCAGATGCCAACTAACTTTTTCTATCTTGCCCTTAGCTGCCTGTTAAGCTGGGTGATCTGATGGTGACCTTACTTTTTTATGGTCAATATTGCTCTAGTCAGAATTGCTTCATGCTTACAATAATAGAGGACCAAGATGGCAACTAAGATTGAAGTCATAAGTTTCAAAGAGTTGGAACATGGCATGCAATTTGGTTTCCATTACATGTATGTATGATAATATGTTCTGTTAGTGGCATCCCTTTGAACTTCTGGGTTCTCTCCAACTAGACAATTGAACAGTCTGCAATTTTCAGGATTCCTCTCCTTAAAAATTACTAGCAGGTCAGGTGACTAGGATCATTGTTCAGGACTTGTTTTTGTGTTTCTGGGCATGGATCAGGCTTGTCTCCTTAACATCATCAGCAGCTGCAGCACTACTGTTGTTGTTGTTATGTTGTTGTCGTCATCGTCATTGTTATTGGTATTGGTGTCACTGCCACACTTTGATGATTTCTGTCTTCAAGGATCACTGGACCTCTGAACGAATTAGACTGCATATTTGTTTTATGAAAATTTCATGTTACTGTTGTGTTATTTGTTATTAATCTTGTATGCATTCGCCTTTCTTTCTTTTCGAGTATCTCCTTTTATACTTTATGTTTCCTTCTGTGCTTAAGCTTCCTCTTTTCTCACTGCATTAAAAGTCCATCTCACTATTTGATGAGTGAGGACTATGTAGAACCTAGTAGGGCTTGTCCGCTTGGCTTCCTTTGTTACTTGATGGAAAGGGATCAAGAGTCTTTAAGCCAGTCCCAATTAGAAGGTTTTTGTATCTTGTACTTCTCCGTGCCATCTAAAGTTCGTATTACTATCATGTATTGACGAGGTAGATGTTGGTTCTAAAAGCTTGATGTCATTGTTTCCCTTTCTTTATCAGGTTGGAACTGAAGAAAGGATACATGTATACTATGCACATGGGGAAGATAACCCGACTTTTGTTCGGAGGTGTTATTGGTTGCTGGATAAGTATGTATGCTTGGGAGCACAATCCTTACTCAGGGATGCAAATTGGATGGGCTATTTATGGGTTCTTGCTGCCTAAAATTTGCTCTGATTGGAACTAACTCTCCCCTCCTCTTTTTTGTCCCCCCCCCCCACCAGGGATTTGGAACACATTGTGCTGGTTCATTACCGTGAAACTCAAGAGGTTAGCTACGTGGTTTAGCAGCTCTTAATCTAATTTGACAAGTTGCCATGAGTGAGACAAGGACATCTAAACAACCGACATGATGGTGAAAATGATGTGTAAAAGAAGAATTCATGGAATGGAATTGATGACTTGAGTAATGAAACGAATTTACAATGGGGGTTCAAGGGACTTTTTTCTCATAGGGTGGCGATTGATCTGAGATCTAAATGATAGAAAAGCCAACACGATCAATGTCTCGAATGCCTATAACGATCTATCAGTGTGGAATGTGGATCCACAAACTGACGTTTTGATGAATAAGCTAGTAACAGAGTGTACTGCATAATGGTGGTAGTGATAATCGTAGCATTGGTGAAAATAAGGGATAGAAATAACAATAGGAAATAATATATGGAGAGAAATTCTCTTCAGTTTTAACTGCAAGTATTATGTGTCAAATATCCTTCATTGATACCGCACCTTTTGAACTAAAAGGTTTTCAATTTAAACAACTAGTACATTGCTATACAAATTAATAGAAGTATTAAGTGATTTTCATCCTCATTATTGAAGGACAAACTGGAGCTTGCTCATCTCTTGACTCTAACATTGGTCTATTATCTGTGACCCGTCTGCATCATTAAATTACGTAGTATTTCTGGACCACTGACTGATTGAGGTCCCGGGAGATGGGCTGCCAACCTTAGGCGTCATGAAAGAGGCCATGTGGTCCATTGTGTGCGGGGGGGGCAGGGGTGGGGGGGGGTGGGGGGTTATGGGAGTCATAGATTAGCATTTAGGAATTTGCATTCTGCACCTTTATGCTTGTAACATTATCAAACTGATGAGTTTCTATCGTATCCAAGGATTTTACTTTTGAGGCATCACGTAATTTACAGTTTCTATCATCAGTTGCAGGGTTCTCCGGTGATGCAAGTAAATTCAGATTTTAGTTTAGTCTCAAAAGCAAAATCGTCTATGAGAGAATGCATAGGTAACGTTTACAATTTTCTGGGCAAAAGCTATTAGATGGATCTTTTCCCTTTTATATGCTGTGGCAAAATTCTTTTTCCATGACATGCAGCCAGTCTCATATTGCTACTCAATTTGAAATTGCTGTCTACTTTTTTTTTTTTCAATTGATTTTCCTTTGAAATTTGGAAGTGATCTGACTTTGTGCCTGAAATGGAAAACAGAGGTTGGTGATAGTATCGACTTCACAGACCATGAGATGAGGCTGCATGAGATCAATACACTTGAATGGGAAGAGCTTTTAGCATCAAATGGTCCCGGTAAGGCATTCCCTGGTAAAGGTGATGAAGCTTTCTAATGACAGTGATAACAATGCTTATAAATACTCACTTGGAAGTGAAAATCTCATTGTCTTCTTCTCATGTCACAGAAAATGTTCAATTTGCTCAGCAGTATGATCAAAATGCCGTGTACAGCTTCGAAAACAATGTAAGTAGGGAATCTTCCATTTGAGGCTATTATGTGTTTGTTACTTTTGAAGCATGTTGCTACTAAAATTTTCACAGGTAGGAAGGTGATGATGAGTAGCTTGAGGTAATGCATCATTTGGGCTGCCGCTGTACTAACTTGTTCTCATTTGTTCTTAGGGCTGATGTAAACTGCCACTTCCTTTAAACAGCCCAAAGATATATTGTTGATTTTTTTTGCAAGGAAAATAAAGACGCCTGGTGAAAAATGAGTCAAAATGTCGATGTTGTAATGTGGATAGTAACCCACCCATTGTGAAAGTTCATGCTGATCCAAAGTGAATATACTGAGTGCAATAGCCAGCCTATTGGGCTCCCTGTGCAGATGAGAAACCTTCAAACATAGAAAAACTAAAAAACATAGTCTGTGTTCTATCATCATTATTAATCAAAATAAAATCAAAATTAGAACTGACAGAACATACATTCGTATTTCTGTTGCTCTGAAAACATCAATGTAGTGCGTCCCAAAACTTCTTTCATTATTGCCTATCTCTATCTCCACTTCAGCGCCTTTATGCTAGCTGGGTTCTCTACATGAGTTTCCTACAAGGGAAGGATCTTCCTTACACAGCAGTACAGCACGCATCAACCATGAATTATTGATGTCTTATGATTACTCCCAAGACTAATGCGGTGCTCATCAGCAAAATCTGTGGCATGAAAATTTCTTGTCTTGGCCCTCCGGAGCGTTAACCCAATACGTGCTTCTCTTTAGCCTTGGAATCTACCAATGTCTGGACAGAGGTGCTTGCTGGCAAAGAAAAAGGATCCCATTCTCAAATATCTTTGCATTCTCAAATATCTTTCTTCGTCTTGATATTAATCCGACAACGATAGTTTGATAAGGCATTCTTTGCTTGCCGGCAAAGGTAGGAAACCTGCAGTATGTATGTGTCGAATATGTTCGTATTAGCAATCTTATGGTATACA
>JACYFF010019584.1:2189812-2209348 GCA_017589665.1 Selenicereus undatus
GTGTCCATTTGTAGTCTGTTGTATATTAAATGATCTTTATTGGATGCCTCCAAAGAAACAGTAAACGGTATATGTCCTTATCAAATGCCAGACCACTATGATCAATTTACCAATGGCTGGCTCATCAGATATACGGTTTTCCCAGTCTGAATTATTTGATTTATATCACCGATTTTTGTTGCAGATATTAGTGGTTGGATTCTTTCACCAAGAGTATCAACATCTGGGGAAGTCCAAAATATATTGTGTCTGCGGTGATACATGTTTACCTGCCGAGATAATTCAAGGTGGGGTACTCCGGTGTTTAATCCAGCCGCATCGTCCTGGATTGGTGAACTTTTACCTGAGTTTTGACCGCTACACTCCCATCAGTCAAGTTCTCACTTTGGAGTTCCGTTCCCCTCCATTTAGTAAGTCAGATGTCAGAGAGGGTCGTTCTCGGTGGGATATGTTTAGAATACAGATGAGGCTTGCTCATTTGCTTTTCTCCACATCCAGGAGCCTTGACATTCTATCTACCAAAATATCACCGAATGCTCTTAAGGAGGGCAGAAAATTTTCTGACAAATATTCGGACATTGCTGATGGCTGGGCGTATTTTACCGGTCTGATAGAAAATGGTAAGATCTCATTTGAACAAGCTAAAGATAGCTTGTTTGAGCTTGCTATGAAGGGCAGACTGACGGAGTGGTTGTTGGAAAGAATAGTAGATGGAAGTAAGATATCTGAACGTGATGCCCAGGGTCAGGGAGTTTTGCATTTGTGTGCTATTCTTGGCTATACTTGGGCAGTGTATCCGTTTTCATGCTCTGGCTTATCCTTGGACTTCAGAGATAAGCGTGGATGGACAGCTCTTCACTGGGCTGCGTACTATGGGAGGTATATATTCAAGCCTTCTGCTTTTCTTAATGCAAGTGATTTTCTTATTGTTGATCAGCTTATGGCTTATGATCTTGTTTTTGAAGTGTTCCTAAACAAACAGCTGAATCTTCCTGAAACCTGGCTATTAGTTGCAAAAATGAATTAGTTATGCTTCTTTGTTCCTATTCAGTACTTCTGAAGGGTCATCTCCCCCCCCCCCCTGTTGCAAAGTCTCAGTGTTTCTTTCCTGCTAACAGGAAGAAAATGGTTGCTGCTCTTCTATCTGCTGGAGCAAAGCCAAACTTGGTTACTGACCCAACTCCTGAAAACCCTGGTGGATGTACAGCTGGTGACCTTGCATCTAAACAGGGCTTTGAAGGCATAGCTGCTTATCTTTCAGAAAAGGCCTTGATCCAGCAGTTTGAGGCTATGAAGATCGCAGGAAACGCTGTTGGCTCACTTGCAACCCCCTCTTCTGAGACTTTGAATGCCACCAATATTAGTGAGGATGAAATCTGTCTAAAGGATACTCTGACAGCTTATCGTACTGCTGCCGATGCTGCAGCACACATACAGGCTGCTTTCAGGGCTCACTCACTGAAACAAAGGACAAAAGACGTAGAATCCTCAAAGCCAGAGGACGAAGCACGTTGTATTGTTGCAGCGATGAGGATTCAGCATGCCTATCGAAACTATGACACAAGGAAGAAAATGGCCGCTGCTGCACGTATACAACATCGGTTTCGTACATGGAAAATTCGAAGAGAATTCCTCAATATGCGGCGACGCGCTATCAAAATTCAGGTAATTTCTCATGATTGTGTGCCCTTCTGACTCATCAAAGCAAGACTTGCTTCTCTTATGTGCGAGATAAAGTGCGTCTCTTAGACTGGGGTGTGTGGCTGCTCTATTGGATTCCAGAGGCATGATCTGACTTTCACAAGATCAAGCAGCTATTCTGTTTTGTGACCCAAATTTTTCATTTTGTCTAAGGCTCATTGTTGGGCCACTAGAAAAAAGTTCGCATTGGTCTTTCTAATTAAATTATGAAAAGGGAATCAACAAAGGGAGGGATGGGGAAAGGAATCAAGAAAGGGAACTTTTATTTCACTTTGTTTGGTCGGGGGGGGGGGGGGGATAGGATTTAATTACCCCACTTTCCCTTCGGCCTTTTTAGTTTGTGTAAGCAGAGAACCAAACCCTTTCCAAAATCCGTTTTCTTGATATCCTCCACCTGTGGCAAGCCCATTATCCACCAGCTTCCATCACCTACTCTCTCCACCTTCAACTTCCCCACTTCATCCCATTTGCCCTGTCTCCTCACTTTCCCTGCCAGTGCCTGGACCATCCCCCCCCCCCCCCAAAAAAGCACCATATCTCGTTCTCCACTGCACAATCGGAGAAGTGCCCTTGTCAACCACACTCAGCCGCCAACCATCGCCACCACAAGGGAGACATTGCACTCCATGTGACTTCCACTTGTGTCTTTTTCTCCATCCCGGCCATATCCTCTCTCCTAGCAGAGGTGGTGAAAGGGGTGGTTGATGGGTTGATGGTGGTAGTGGTTCTGTGTTGAGGGGGGGGGTGTTACTGGTCAAGACAGTTCCCCAAACTGAGGGAATGGAAAAACCGGGGAAAATGGGTGTGACAGGATTCTGAGGAGACCCCACCATCCCCCTTTCTTTCTCCTTTTGATTTACCCTAACCAAAGACCAATTAAGACAGTCAAGGGTTTGATTTCCTCTGCTCAGTCTCAATCCCCCCAGTCAAAGCTTCCTGGTAGCATATGTTTCTCAAACTCTTCCTTTCATGACTAGTGCCTGTGCTGGACACTCAATATTCTACATGGTTATGGACACTTTCCATCTCATTTAAGACCAAATCATGGACAATTTCTCCTAGAAACGGTATCTTTATGCTGTGAACAATTGAGAATTTAAGGTCAATGCCTGATTAAGCTAGTTTTACTTTTTGTTGGGGGGGGGGGATGGGTGCTCAAGAAGTTAGATTAATAAGACACTATGGGCATGTTTGACCACATACACAAGGAGGTAACCACAAAATAACATCATGCCCTCAAGCCTTCTACAGTAGTCATGTCAACAAAATACGGAAGAGTCAACTTTGTACTCTGATTGAGAACTTTGACTGCAGATATATAATGTTTTCGAAAAGCGCAGTTTGAAATGTTGTATAGGCCTAGCCTTGCCCTAAAAAATCTGGTAACTCCTTCCTTCCCAAGTACTTCATCGAATAGCCAACAACATCAACTTCCAAACTTCTAGGGCCCACCTCTTCTTCAACCTTCTTCTCCTTTACCATCAAACTTCTATTGTAGTTTGAGGTTGCACCCAACTAATGCCTGTCAAGGGAATGACGAATGGCATAGCACAGAGACCATTGACAATGGACAAATATGAAAAAGGTGTTTTTTAACCCTTGTGGCTGTTCAAGCAAAAAAAAAAAAAAAAAGAGCCTTGGTGGGAGCTTTAGACTTCCGAATTGCCTCATCTTGAAAATCAATACGAGTCAATCCTTTACAAATTTCAATCCAAAATTTTTTACAGTGAAATTGTGCACTGGAGTCATGAGGCCAGCGAATCTCATCATCACCCTCGAAAGCGACTTCCATATTAGCGGCAAAACAAGGAGACTCAAGACACTCTCCTCTTCCCAGTCATTTGAGGTTCTCAGAAAAGTTGTATCCCCACGCTGCTCCTAATTTCTTGGTGATTTCCTTAAAAAATAATATAGGGGAAAAAAAGTCAGCGATCTTATCAGTCAACATATTAGAAAAACATAATTTGTCCAATTTTTCCGCTATTCTCCTGCTCTTAAGTTTATCCCTTGCAATGGAGAATTACCAGGTCCAAATATCAACCAAATGAATGTTCGACATTATGAGCACTGACTTTCATTTCCCCTATTAAATCAGGCTGTATTCAGGGGTTACCGCGTGCGGAGGCAATATAAGAAGATTGTTTGGTCAGTTGGAGTGCTGGAAAAAGCAGTGCTGCGCTGGCGGATGAAGAGGAAGGGTCTTCGAGGGCTTCGGGTTCAAGTTCAAGAGCCAGTTGCTGATCAAAGACAAGAAAATGATGGAGAGGAAGACTTCTACCAAGCTAGCCGGAAACAGGCTGAAGAGCGCGTTGACAAAGCTGTTACACGCATACAAGGCATGTTTCGTTCACAGCAAGCACAACAAGATTATCGGAGTATGAAATTAGCACACATGCAGGCGAAGGTGGGTAAACTTTTAAATATATCCATGGAACAATCTTTTATCTATTTGTCAATATATTATCTTTTTGTTTTTAGGTTGTTTGTCAATGTTATGGTAATCTGAAAGGGGCAGTTTCGGGGAACTTTCCAAAGCGGTAAATGACCCAGTTAATTGTGCTGTCCTCTTGTTATGGAGTTGACCAATTTTACCCCCCCCCCCAACCAAAAAAAACCTGTATGGGCTGTAAGGCATTGGGTTGGGTGTTCTGGGTTAGGATTCTGGTTGGTTTGCTTAAGACCATTGTGAGCTGAATTAGCTAATTAAGTTTATCTCCTGCAGCACGAATATGAAGAATGTGCCAATTATCCTGACCACCCAAGTGGAGCATAGGTCTCTGAGCCTAGTCCGGAGCGGTTTGATCTGTGAGCTGCTCATCCTGTTTTTAATGTCTATGAGTGTAGCCTCCTGTAAACATCTATTCCGAAAACAAAAGTGCATATTAATGTGATAAGAGTTGAGAGTGTTGTTTCACATGATGCTCCTCCATTGGCCCCATAGCAACTGTACACCGCAATTTGGGCCCTTCTCTTTTCTTCTAGTGTAAAAATAGTCCTTCTCAGCCGTGAAACCCAAAAAGAAGGGTGAAACTATACGAGCAAATTATCGAAAGGAGGGTCATCTAGTAACATTTGAAAATTGGTATTTGTAGATAATTGCTACAGCTGTTGGCCCATCCAGTAATACTCAGTGGCAAATATTATCGTAGATTTGATATTTGGTTTGTGAAATAGATCAATGTGTACCTTCAAAATTTCCAAAGCAAGTCTATAAGCTACACCAGACTCATCTGTTTGTAGGACAATCTCAGAATCAGTAACATTAGTTTACGTCCTCAGACATTAAAGTCCTCAACCAACATGGGTGATTGCACAAAATTTGTCCCAAAGAGGCGACGGTAAACCATACAGCACAATCTACTTGACAGGGTATCTCAGCTGCTACTCAGAATAAGAATCAAATGAATCAGTCTTTCCAATTCTAACTTCAGTTACAAGGACCACGGATGGAGAATAGCATCAGACAAAAGGCACAATTAATCCCTTTAATGATTCTAACAATCTCAGTTGATATATTGGGAAACCCACTTGAATCCTTCACCATATCCCATCTTACGAACAATGCTGCACATGAAGACCTCAAGGGGACGGACATTGGTTCCAGCAAGATTGACCTTTCCCTTGCCTGTGGTGCAGTTGGAAAGGCCGAGATGGTAGCACAACTCCTCCTCGGAAGCTGCATATGGGATGTCAATCTTGTTACCTAGTATAAGGAATGGGACATTGGCCAAGGCTTCATCTGAAAGAAGGGCATCCAGCTCCTTCTTCGATTCAGCGAATCTCTCCTTGTCATAGGCATCCACTAGATAAACTACAGCATCCACCTGTGAGACGGGGCAACCCAAAAAAAAAAGTATTCAATAAGTAAATGAGAAATATGTGGGACACGATAACCGAGAGGGCCATCTGTAGGGCAGATATGCCAGTCCCTCATAACGAAGTCAATGGCAATTAGATGGGAGAGTCCCCAATTTTGAACTCCGACCCAGCCTAATGGTGTGTTCTACGAGTAACAGGTAGGCCTACCTATTTCCAAAAGAAGAAAAGAAAAGAAAAGAGCAATGTGTTGACATCTGGAACAGAAACCAAGAGACAAAGGAAGTGACAAGGAATAATTCCCCACTATGATTTATCTTTGCACCCATTCGTGCTCTCACAATATCACTAAGATAACTTTGCAACAGCTTCCGCAACAGAAAAAATGTAGAGCTCAATCACTTAACCTAGGTAAAGTCATCCTAAAATCCATTCCATATGATCAAGTATAGGCAGTGAAATACTATTATTACTATGAATAGTGAAACGGCTTTACTATTCATGATTCACTGATCAAGACATTGTATGCCAGGGAGTTTTGTGGGCTTCAAAGCATGAATAGAAGTTAAGCTTCTCCATACAGCAGGGACTCTGGCAAAAAGCAATCTAGTCCTCAACAAGTCTCTGTCATCAATTTAAACCTAGAAAGAGGACCGGGCAACATTTCATAAAAAGATATGCTAGGAAGGTAGACAACTGCACACAAATGCTAGAAGAATAGTTGTGTCAAACAAAGCCAACGTATGTTAGGAAAACCATGACTGTTCACTGACTGACAAACTTCATTCACTGACCAACAAACGGAATTCACTATCATAAAGCTCAGGGAAGTAAAAATCACGCAGCTCAAGAATGAAGATGAGCCATGTCCTACGTCTAGGTGGTGCTAAATAAGGGTACAGAGTTGCTATCCATACTACAGTTACTATATAACCTCGAAACACAGAGATATCCAATATTTATTGATAATAAAATCCTCAGGGTGACCACATACATATAATGTAGTACGATAATAAATCAGAACAATAACATTACAATCAAGTCCAAACCCCAAACTACAAATCTAGCCTTAGCAGCAAAATTAACAGCTATAACGTGGTGTGAGTCTCTTAAACCAGTAAAATATAGGACAGTGATTTACCGATCTCTTAAGCACATAGCTGTCTAGCTGACCACATTTCACATAACAGAGCGGACAAAGGCCTTTATACCACAGGTCAGAAGGAATTGAAGGCAGACTGAAAACTCGAAAGATAGAAGAAGCTCACATGATTAGCAATAAAAAATGAGGGAGGCTGCATCTACTAGAAACTTAAAAATGTCCTTCATGTAGAAATCGAAACATCTTGCAAGCCCAGCCCCCTTTGATGATCAGGAAACAATGCCAAATTTGGACAAAGTTTTCAACCAAGTACAACAATGCACTGATGGGAAAAAGGGTCAATCTTATGGATACTAAATTGGGCAACCCAGTGCAGATATTTGAAAACGCACTACGCTTAATAGCAACATTGGTCAGTCCCTATGCTGCATTAGATCAAACATGACAGGGAAAAGTCGATAAAAAAGGGGCACAAAGTTCATGCCTGGATTAAGGCAAATTACAAATAAGTTCCCACAACATCAACATCAACATCAACATCAACATCAACCTCAACCAAATTGGGTCAACGCAAAAGGGCAAACCTTGGCATAATAATCCTTCCAAACCCTCCGAGCAATCTGGTGACCCCCCAAATCGAAGGCCTTGAACTTGATTTTCCCAATGCTCAGCTCCTCTGATGTGGGATGCTGGGTCGGCTGGTGTTGAACTAATCTCTGGAAACCCACAAAAACCCAGAATCACAAATCAGTCGATCAAACAAAATTAGGGCCGAAAAGACAACAAATCATCGCAACTCTTTTCCAATCGGAGGACTCGAATGCCAAAAAAAATTACCTCGTCTTTCAACATGTGAAGAAGAGTGGTCTTTCCGGCATTGTCAAGACCTAAGAACAAAATCTTCGCTTCCTTCTGCCATAGACCCAGAGATGCGAGGATTCCGTAGAACCAATCGAACAAAAACATTTTTACAATAGTTGATGAAGAGGATTCGATGTGTTGGGTCAGTAGACAAGAGATTGAATCGAGGTTGAGGAAATGTGAACGGAGTTGAGGAGAGAGAAGACTGGAATTTGCAAGAGTGGAGAAAGGGGTTGGGGAGTGGGTAGGTCGTCTAAAATTATGGCCTATTGACCTTTTTCACATTTTTTCCATTTTCTTTTTCCTTTTTTGATTTGACATAGAAGGGAGAGTTTTCTTGGAGGACTCGCACCTGGCAAATAGATTATTTGATTCAATTTTTACTCGAACCAATTTTAGGACATATCATATTTAAGTCGATATATTTTGATTTAATTTTGATCTTTGGTTCAATTAATTTTGCTTTGAGTTGATTTCGAATCGATTGTTTCGATCTACCAACATTGTCTTGCAAAAAAAAAGAACTTGGTTGGAGAATCTTTGCATTCGTTTCATCTTAGACTGTTTTCAATTTCAAGTTCATTTCAAATTAACTATTTTAGGTGTCAGTTCGAATATACACTTGGATCATTCAATTTGGATCATTTTTGTTAAATATCCTCATTGAGGGATATTTTTTAAACAATGGTGCACAATCACCGAACTATGCCTACTAAAGACCTAGCTTTGACCAAATTAGGCCCACAAAGGGACCTATTGAGTTTCTAACATAAATCTCTAAACAAGAAGATTTGCTACTACTAGGATTCGACTGAAGGACCACAATGATAGAAGAAACTCGCAGTGGCCACTGAGCTACAAGCTATGGGTTTGGAGAGGGGGATATTCGGGCGTGTTCGGCAACAGCGTTTTGAGTAGCGTTTAGCGTTTTGACTAAGTCAATACACTCATCAAGTAATTTTTAGTGTTCGGTAACATAGTGTTTTGACTAGCGTTTGAGGTAGCGTTTAGCGTTTTAAGCAGCGTTTCTGAAAAGCTAATAGTATTAACGTTTGGCATTTAAAAGTAGCGTTTTATATTTTTTTGCCAAAAAATATCCTTATGAAATTTTATATTTGGAAATTATCTATATCCTTTTATGTCAATTTACATTAATCAGCTAACCTAACAGCTAAATTTACCGAACACATTTATTTCAACTGCTTATCTAAACAGCTATCCGCTAACAGCTAAATTAGAAACGCTATCCGCTGCCTAAACAGCTATCCGCTACCTGAACCGCTATCCGCTACTTGAACATATGACCATCATATTCTTTTGAAGATAATAGAATCCAGAAGATGAAGGTCATGTTTGATAAAATTAGCGGTTTGAGTAGCAGATAGGGGCTTAGGTATCGGATGACTATTCAGGTAGCGGATAGCGTTTCTAATTTAGCTGTTAGCGGATAGTTGTTTAGAATAGCAGTTGAATAAAATGTGTTAGGCAAATTTAGCTGTTGCATTAACTGATTAATGTAAATTGACATAAAAGGATATAAATAATTCTCAAAGATCAAATTTCCAATGGGTAATTTTTGGTAAAAAAATATGAAACGCTACTTTTGAATGTAAAACGTTAATATTATTAGCTTTTCAAAAACACTACTTAAAACGCTAAACGCTACTTTAAATGCTAGTCAAACCACTACGTTACCGAACACTAAAAATTACGTAATTAGTGCATTGACTTAGTCAAAACGCCAAACGCTACCCAAAACGCTGTTGCCGAACACGCTCGAAGTTTTCATTGATGAATAAACCAAAAATAAAGTAACTTTTAAAGATGTCAAAAATTCAGGTTCAAGACACATTCGGGTTGAGTAAATCGGACGATATGAAAATATTCATGAATGTATCTGTTTTTTTTTTTTTCAAGTCGAACAAATCGAGCAAGTTTAATTATTTGAATTAAAACTAAAGTAACAAGGTTATGCTAGTTGTTTTGACTCATTAAAGAAATTTGAAAATTATAATATCTGATATTATATTTGTAAATAAGAATGAAAAACTCATGTAGTAAATAGGGAGAAAAGTGTCTAAATAAAACCATAATTCTTGTATACGAAAAGGATATTACTAAAATAAGGCAAAGACTTAAACATAAAACAATAGTATTCATTGAAAATTCAGTAGACCAATAAAGAAAAAATAAGTAGGACTAATATACGAACTTATAATATTTTAGTTTGATGAAATTTAATTTCATCATTTTATGTACTTTGTATGCACTTCTATATTATCTAAGTTAAAGTCGGAGAGGGAGAGGTCTACATAGGTTGCTATTATATTTATTTTAGTAGTATTCGAATTTTTATTAGCTTTAAATCTTAATAGGCCGACATTAATTTCATCTATGATGCATTTTTATTTTTTTTTGGCACCAAAAAAATTATCTAGTTAACAAGGAAATAAAACTCAATTGTGAAAATCTGTTTAATAATTTTTTAAAAGTATTGCCTATATCTTGAACTTTGTTTTATTAATTCCAGCTTGGTTGGTGGATTCTTTTCTTTCTATTTCCTTTTTTTTTAATTCTCTTTTGGTTGGGGGGTAGTTGTGATGAATTTTTCTTTTTCTTTTTTTTGCTTTGGGGGGGGGGAACCAGCTCACCCAATTTGACGATTAAAGTGGACCAGTTTCATCTCCCTCAACTCGACAAGGCCCAAAGTTACAGCCCAGGGCTAATATCGTCCTTTCACTATCTGCAGCATCCAATTAGGGCTTCACATAAAAAACCACAGCCTCCCCACCCTCTCGTTCACTTCACCTCGCCACCAATCTGCAAACCCTAACCCTAGTTTCCGACCAGCGACACTTCCTATTTGCTTGCAGGTCTCTCTCTCTCTCTCTCTCTCTCTCTCAATAAATTGATCAATCTTCGTATTCATGATTTCATGTTGGCAATTGATTATACTATAATGTAGTATTGATTTTGTGTGTTTTCATGGTGCTATGATGATGATGATATAGCAAAAATGGCGAAGTCGAAGAACCACACAGCTCACAACCAGTCCTACAAGGCTCACAAGAACGGCATCAAGAAGCCCCGCCGCCACCGCCACCACTCCACCAAGGGGGTACGCCACTCTCTCTCTCGAATCTTTCTCCCTAAAGTTTCTTGATTTTCGATGGATTGTTTGTTTATATGGTGGTTTTGAACGTTTGAAGATGGATCCCAAGTTCTTGAGGAATCAGAGGTACGCCAGGAAGCACAACAACAAGACTGACGAAGGTTCCAGTGCCGAAGAGTAGATTACTTTATCATGTAGCCATTTCTGATTTTGTTGTTGAACATTTTTAGTGATTTTCTTCTTTTAATCCATCTAAAGTTCTGATTTTGAAGAATGTGGATATCTTTTGCTATAGTTTTATTGGGATGGATATCTTTGTTTTGATTGAAGTGAATTGCTTGATTTTCTGGAGTTCTGGTTTCCCATTATTTTTCATGTTTTGAGTTAAACACATTGCTTTTTCTTTGATTCATGTGCATTTAACCTCACCACATTGGCAATTCTATTTCATGGGATTTGAGTTTGCATTTTCTGAACATTCTAGTTGGTTCCAGAAACTCTTCTGTGGATTCTTGAAATTAGAGTGTGTGTGTGTGTGTGTGTGTGTGTGTGTGTGTGTGTGTGTGTGAAGTGTAGGACTGAACTGCTTACGCTGTTTAGGTGTTAGAGGATCAAGTTAAGATAGAGGGGTCTTCTAATTCTTCCTTGCTAGTGGGCCATGGAATATGGTTAGAGAGAGGTTTTTGCAGGTTCTGGCATGCACGAAGTTGATTCGGGCTCATGCATTTAGATAGGACTAAACTGCTTAGGCTGTTTAGATAGTAGAGGATGAAGTTGAGATAGAGGGGTCTTCTAATTCTTCCTTGCTAGTTGGCCATGGAATATGGTTGGAGAGAGGTTTTTCGTAGCTTCTGGCATGCACGACGTTCGACTCGGGTTCATGCTTTTAGAGTTATATGAATGCAAGAGTTTGCTCGGGCGTAATTTCTTTAGCTCTCTGTATGTTGGAAGTCGCAACCACAATAAGTTCACGAGATTGACTGCCTTTGCTTGGTGCAATAGTAACAATAATACGTATTGTGAAACTGGGAATCCCGCCTTGTCCTGGTGGTTTCATTCAAATGAGTATCGAACTATTCTGGCTCGCATTGCTTCAATCTTGTGGGTATTGTCTTGGTGAGTTCAAATATATTCTGTTGAGCTTGTATTGACTGTATTCACTTTGCATGACGGGGTGGCATATTTACTTGGGAGTTTTTAGAATTTCCGCTCTATTTGAAGTCTGGTTTGGAGCTTTCAACCAATTCCTTAGAACTTTAGTAATAGTTTTAGAGCTGTCAATGTATTTGCCTATTTGGACACTCGTTAGGAGCGCTGTTAATCAATTTTCACTAGAACTCGGAATTTAGAACTGTGCAACAGGTTAGAGTGAATTCTCGCTTCTCTCGAGTGGTGTGAATTGAGATTGAAGTCAATTGCGTTATGTGTGGACCATTTGGGGTAAATCAATTATTTGATGGATTTCCAAATTGGTGTCCTTAATATGATTATTGATTTATTGTACGTGGATATGCTTGGATAATGTGAGTGTAGAGCTTAATATTAACATTGTTAAAATACCTTGTAAAATTACATGCTCATACATTCGTGGAGTAACTGGCAGTCAAATGGTCTTTTGAAAGATGTCTCCAATACAGAAGGTAAATTTGCTACATGTGAGATATGACCCCCTACACGGGTCATGTGGAAACTGCACTTATATGTAACAAGTAACAACGGATGCCAAAACTCAAAACCATTCCAAAAACAAACGACAAGCTCAAAGAGGCTTTCTGATTCTAGATTCACCAAAGCTACTGATTCAAAATTATCATGTGTAAATCTGAGGAACATGAATCTATGTTTATTAAATTGTTGTTTTCTCAAACCATGCAAATAAAACAGGAAATAAATACTATGAACTAGAACATTTTTCTCCCATGTTGGTAATGATGATTGTCTCTGGCTTCAACATAAATCTATGGATTTCCTTGATGGCTCCAAATGGTTTTGAAGACAAGCCATTCAGTGTGAATTATGCCACAAGCGAAGAAAAAATGCAACCTTGACAATAATGTGGAGCACTTCAATCATCAATGGGGAAAAGCAGGTTGACACTTGACACCCTCATCCTCGGACTCCAGCGATACAAGCAAATATCCCCAAAAAGCTCCTAGAACTAGAAGTTCAGACTACTACAGACTCTTTAACCGGATTTGAAGCACGAGCATCAACCTGCCACAGAAATTCATAGGAAGGGATATAATTAAAGGCAAATGGTGTCTCAGAACAATCAAATTGCTAATTAGGCTAGAACAATAAGAACTTGTTGGAAGTTGGAACAGACATAAAGTGAACACTGCAATGTCTAAATATAGCCCAGACACACAGAATGACCAGATGGAATTCTGCACCATTTTCCAAGGATTCCTTCCCAATTTTGGATTGTTTCCTAGGGAAAAGGTAATGACATAGTACAACATTTGGAATTCTAAGTTCCTTTCCATGAGTCTCAGTTTAAGATTGTGTCAGGCATGTCCAGCACATCTGTTTAGTTTGTGGAGTGTGGAAAATGAGTGATGCACAGTTTGAGTTTGGAAGGCCTAAAGATATTTGTTTGTGTATAACTCTCCTCTTAGAAATCTATGACATAGCATTGGCCCCTCGCGCACTCTTTTTTGTGGCTATCTTACCAACAATGTAACTGAGATTGGTCCAAAACAGATGTCCTTAAAAAATAAAGACAAATGAAGCACGCAGATCCACTGAACACTCATGCAGAGTGGCAGTCAATCTTTGAAAGATTTTACCTGCACTCGTGCGTCCTTTTCTGTTGTAACACATTCTGTTCGACAGCTTTATGCCTCAGTTTGCATTTGATAGGCAGTTAAGAGATTCACAACTTACCTTTGCTGCTTTAAATAACTCATCTAGCACTTCAGACAGTGTCGGGTGTGCATGAACTGCAAACTTTATGTCCTGTAAAATTTCAAAAATTTGTCAGCTATGCCCTTGCAGTTCTAACAGAGTGGAGGGATACTATAGCTTAACAAGAGTAATCACAGGGTAGAAAGAAGAATATACCTGTATAGATGTGCCCATTGCAATTGCATTGGACGCTTCATGGATAAGGTCTGCTGCATGCAGTCCAAATATATGAACTCCGAGGATCTTCCCATTATCAGGTCTGTATATCAACTGCAAAATTTTCACAGTAGAAAAAGCCCATGAGAAAACCAGAATGATCCACTAGTAAGGGGTACAAAAGAAAGTCATAATCGTAGATCAACATCATGGCACATGAAGGTAATGTGTTCATGATGGCACAAAGCTCAAATATGTGAAATTTGAAGTTGAGCTAGAACTACATGATCTCAAGGCAAACCCAGGAAAAGAGGAAAAAGATGAAGGACCCAAAATAGGAGGAAGTACCACTAGCCATGACGCGTAGGACAATGAAGTATTTCAGTATCTAGTGTAAATCACTGTTTTGGCAGAAACAAGGAGAAATACACATTCCAAACTGATAGTGAAAGGAAAAGACAATATTAAACTTGTCTAGCGCCTCAAGCAAGTTTGATGCAGGTCATTTTACTTTCGACAAATAAGCATTGTGTGTTTCCATTTGTGCATCATGAGTTGAAAAAAACTAGCTCCGCTTCAAAGAGATGACAGCTATATGAGGATGCTTAGTTTCATGAAGAGTGACCAGAATTATCCAAGGTGCTAGGATATCTGCAACTTGTATTGAAATTACAGTGTCTGTTCACAAAATTGTAACCACAAACATTATGGCAAAGCAATCCAACCTTAGCAAGCCCCTCCCCCTCATTTTCCGCAAGCGCCTTTGTGTTGGCCTTGAAACTTGTCTTTGCTACACTCACTTCAAATCCCTCCTCTTGCGCTTTCTCCCTTGCTAGTGGCTGCGAGTGTACATAAACATCAATGTCATCACTGGAACCATACATAGCAAATACTCATAGCTTAATATTAGCAGTGTTAAAATACTTCTAGAAATAAGTTTCTTACACCCAAACCAAACCGATACTCATAGTTTCAGAAAGGGCAAGGCATGAGTGGTTAAATGTATGTATCCTTTCTCTTGCAAATTGTAACTGGATCCTACAAAGGTTGTTTCGATTGGAACCTAGTTTTCCCTAAATCTAATTAAAAAGGAATATAAATGTATGCATATCTACTATGTTCATTTCATTTGATCGGGCTGGAAAAATTTTAGAGCCAGAAATTTTAATAGAGCTTTAAAATTCTCAGCAAATCCCCACAATAGATTTCTAAAATTTTCAGTCTATGCGAAAGCCATGGTCCGAGACTTTCAATAGGGCTGTGGCATTTTGGTTGTAGCTCTGCCATTTTTTAGTAGAACTCCGAACAGCTTTGAAAATTTCATAGAAGATGAAGAGGTACAGCCATTTGAATATACATCTTGTACACTCAATCAGATATGCTACCCCATAAAGAAGCTTATAGAACATAGCAGAGAACTAATAGGTCTGACGTATCTGCAGTCCAAAGTGTGTAACGTTCGGCATATATAAGGTTCATGGCATTCATGTAAACAAATAATTCCAGGCCAGAAGGGCACTGCCTGATTATTTGCCATCCTAATCTTAGTCAATATATGTGTTGCTTTGTTATCTCTACCAAACCAACCCTAGTGAACGTAATGAGTCAACTATAAATCACCCACAAGCATAGCACAATTATCATTGTTAAAGCCCGTACTAACAGTAGTATAGACTTCAATTTTTCAAACACTAGCATTCTCAAGCTTATGAACTAGGAAGATTTCAAGAGCATCAAACTATTACCTCTGTCAACCCAACCATGCTAATTTCAGGATGCGTAAAGCATGCTGCGGGAATGCTTAGATGATTGAGAACATGGTCTGTTCCACAAACTTGTTCAACAACTGTAAGAAGCAAGCTAAAATAACTGAATCTGAATATGACATCCCCTTCTATCGTTTAATAATGGAGGAAGTACTTGGACTGGCATGTCAGCATATACTTGTGGGACTTTGGTCAATGCTATAGTTACCTGAGATCCCCTGAGCACTAGCAGCATGAGCCAACATCATTTTACCATTTGCATCACCAATGCAATATAAGTGAGGGACCTGGTGAGAAAAGGCAATTAGTTATCTCGCTCCACCCAGAATAGGGCGAGTGGGGAGAGCTAATGAAAGCATACCATCTTGCCATTTGCATCTATTACTCGCATGCACGCATCAACTGGGATGAAACCACGTTGTGTTAGTACATTGATCTGCAGATGAGATCTTCATTATCGCCAAAATCAATAGAAATATTGCACTATCTTAGGTTACATGGGAAAGGTGACACACATTCTCTAGACCCAGACCCTGGGTGTATGGTGCTCTTCCAGTGGCAATTAGTGCGGCATCTACCTGTTAGAGAACATAAAAAGGCGGGATTCAGGGAATATCATGTTGCAAGAAATGAATCAGCCAAAACAGTATCATAGAAATCCATTTTACAGCCATACTAAGCCCTTTTTGAGGCGATACCAGACTCAAAAAGATTCTGATACATGGGAACAGTAGAAGACAATTCCCTTTTGCCTTCAACATTCACTAGTGATAACAAGTGTCGTTCAATTTGGTGTTAACTGATCCCACGTTGGGCATACTGTGTACAACATGAAACTTTACCTCCAAAGTATCCTTTGGCTCCTTGGTCTTGGCATCAGTAAGCTCTATAGTGACTGGTTTCCCATCTTTTGCTGGAGTGATCTGGATAAGGGCAGAGGGCAAGGGTTAAACTTCAGACTAAACAAGAATAAAGGCATAATCCACGATACAAAATACCTTTGTTGCAAAAACTCCAGTGTGATAGTCAATTCTTCTTGGATTGATCAGGACCCTTTGTGCCAACTTTGAAATCTCAGGGTCAAACCCCGGCATAAGCTGATCTAAAGCTTCTATAAATGTGACCTGAACAACATGGAAATGGAATGTTAGAAACAAAATTAATAACCAAAGAACAGTCGAAAAACCGAAAAAGTATGTATACATCTACTCGTGGGAGGAAGTTCAAGGATGAACACCAGGAAGGAACCCCAACAGTGACTGGTATTGTGGAATCAGCTTTGGTGCCTTCTCTTTTCTTTTCTTCTCCCCTACCGTGATTATCAGACCTCTAGCTAGGTAGGTTGGACATAAGAATACAAAAGCTTAAAAAGAATGTGAAAGTTCTGGTTCTCCACACCTCACTTCCTAGAGCTGTGTACACATCACTAAATTCAAGACCAATGTAGCCGCTTCCCACAATAGCTATCCAGTCAGGTACAACCTCCAATTTTAGCGCGTGATCACTGGTGATAACAGTCTTTCCTACATAGAAAAGAAAATTACCTTAATTTTGATAAGGAACGGTTTGATCAAAAAGGATGAGCATAGAGTTCCTCAACTACTATGCCACTGTATTTACATCAAGTACAACCCTATTTATAATTCACTCATTGATCATCAAACCATACAGTATATAGAGAGGTGATGTAAATTGTAAAGCACAGAGAGCTGTACTTTTTCCCCTTTTGTTCATGCAAAATCAATTTATTTTTTCCTAGTTTTCCTTAAGATTGAATCCCCCCCCCCCCCAAAAAAAAAAGAGAGAAGGGAGGTAGAAATGCTATAAAGAAAGAATGTAACTTAAAAGAAAAAAAATGGGCAAAAAGAAACGTATTTTTTCTGAGCTCCTATGGGAACAACTCCAGCAATCAAACTTACAAATATCTCAACCCTCCAACAGCTTCGTGACGAGAGATTAGGAACAAATGAGCAATTCATTGCAATAGTTTTTACATGGACTATCTTCTTATGGCAGAATTAAGTGAAAAGGACCAAAGAGAAGCTTGCAACAACTGTGACTAATAAGCCAAAGGATAGGTAGTAATCAAGAACGAAAACCAAAAGCAAGATGCCAGTTACCATCAACTTCTATGCCTTTGGGGACAAAAGGAACTGAACCAGTTGCAATAATTATATCCTTTGCAGTCACAATACTGTCTTTCCCATATTTCACCTTGTGTGGCCCCTGGAAACATGCATTAAGTAAGATCAAGATCTGTATAAAATCATGACTAGAAAGTTCGGAAGGATCCGATTCTTCTTTACTCTGCAAACAATTATTTCCAGTGTTCCCACGGCCCAAATTTTAGTGAATCAGCTTGATATGACTGGAACAGTGACTTACAAGAATTGAACCAAAGCCTGTCAATATATCCACACCAAGTGCCTTCAGTGAGTTAGTGAGATTGCCACGGATTTTTGAAGCGAGATTGTTTGCATGATCAGCCACACCCTGCCTATCATAGCTTGCAGCTGCAACCTGTTGGATGGTCAGAGAAAACTGAGTCAAAAGAAACTCGCAAATAATGAAAGCATGGTGAGGAATAAATAGATGATTAGCATAACTGATTTAATATGCTCATTCACACAACTATTTCACTCGATGAGGCAAGTAATTAATTTTTGTTACCTGTAATCCAAAGGATTTCAAATGATGTTCATTTTGAAGTTCGCGCATCCTCCCACTCACAGCCAGCAACGCTTTTGAAGGAACACAACCTCTGTTCACACAAGTTCCACCCATCACATCTCCTTCAATGATAGCAGTTTTAAGGCCCTGACAAAATGCCACTTCTGTTAATCCTAAAGTCTCTTCAAACCAATGCAAAATAATTAAGCATTTAACCAATCCAAATCTGATCCAATTCTAGCCAACAATGACAGCAAATTTGAACTTTTAGTCAATGGCATGCCCATTCAATGGTAACTGCAAATTTAAATTGTTTTATGCATGAATGCTATACATTTCAATATTGACGATTCTAATCCCTACAACATAATATCCAAAACCAAGAGGGCTTTTAAATTTACAGGCATAATCAGGAACTCACTACATTGCAATTAAATTTGTTTCCTCAGTTTGTTTCTATGCATGGTAAAGAAATCCACACAGCATGTAATCGCACCATTAACTCCAATTAATATCGTAATCTTCTCCAAAAGATATGAGTCCAAAAAATTCCTATAAATGTTAATGAAGTCATACTAACCCAGCACCAATTAGAAATCATAATGAGCAAGGAAATGTAAAAACTTGATTACTGAGATTCTATTCAACGAAATTTCAACTACATGTATATCCACATCACAAAAAATGCTAAGGTTTGGAGATTACTAATTGCAGCTACAATTAGCTTAATGTTAATGGCCATTATTCATTTCTGGCATGAAATAAAGTTCAGAATTCTTCAATAAAATTACACTTAAATAAAATCAAATGACTTCAATTTCATCAAACCATCCGGACTAAATTTCTTCACCATGATCCATCAAAAATGAGAAATTTTCCCGCAAAAAATAGAGACTGAATCAGAGAGAAAAGTAGATGATGACCTTCTCGACGGCATGAAGGGCGGCACCATGACCGCCGACGCCAGCGCCGATGATGATGAGGTCATAATCGAAAGACTTAGGAGGGCTGCCATTGGTGGATAACGAGGCGGAGATAGGCGGAAGAACTCGGCGACTCGGGAGGCGAACTCGCCGATGCTGGCGGGTAAAATGGAGAAGCTCTCTTCGAAGGCCGCAGAAGCGGAGGTTGCAGGACGTCGTGGCGGAGGTCACGGCGGCGCATTGGACGGCCTTGTTTGATCTAGCAGTGATCAAGGAGGATGAGGAGGTTGACAGAGAAACTGAGGCCTGCATTGTCGCCGGAACCGAGAGAGAGAGAGAGAGCAGCTGAGTGTTAGTGAGAGGGAGGAAGGAAATGAGGAATCCGTTAGAATAAGGTGGGGGCGGAGACACCAAAGACCGGCAGATCAACTACTCGGTTGACGGTTTGCGGCGGGTTTTCTTTTTCTTTCAAACGAGTACTCTTTCAGTCTTTCTACTCCATTTTGTTATTAAAAAAAAAAA